>PVHY01032666.1:0-11668 GCA_004024945.1 Uropsilus gracilis
AAAAAAAAAAAAACAAAAAACACAATGTTGGATACCAATGGAAAAAATTTAGCGCTGATCTTTAGTGGAACTGCAAGTATCTCAGTATATTACTTTTAAATTTCTATAGCATATCACATGCTTTAGTTATATGACATTAACTTTAATTCCTAAATCTTTCATCTTTAGATGAAGTCAAGTTTTTTTTCACAAGTAGCCAAGACTTAATTCGATTTCTCAAACCAATGGGTCATATTTATTTGGTTTTGTTCATTCATCAAGAGCTTCAAGGACCACTCTACACCCCAAGCACTACTGTACATACTTACTCTGCCGGTATTTGACAAGGAAGCCACCTCCTTGTTGACCTTCATCTGTCCTCAGTTTTAAAGACATGCTATCCCCACTAGAACGGATGAGTGTTGGCTTCTCATTTCCACAAAGCTGAGCTAGCAGATGAGAGCGGGTACTTGGGCCATCATATACCTTTAATAAAATATTTTAAATGTCAGATGATTGTTGTTATAAGCATTATCTAGAGGTCTCTGTAAACCTTAATAATAAGTATATATGTGATCTAATAAATGACCCCTAGATTAAAATAGCTTCTAATTTTATATTAAATACCAATATCTTGGAGCATAAATTTGTTCCGTTTACCCTGATGCATATTGTGGGAGGGTGTGAACTCAGGGAAAATCTGAAAATTGAAAATGAAAGACTACTGCATATTTTATGATTATAGCTAACATCAAGTAGTTGTGCTGTACGCCATTTGCATTCCAGAATAGTCTTTCCAGACTAGATAAAGGAAAACCTCTCTCGTCAAAGGCCCCTAAGAAAACTTAGGAACTGACTGGAATGACCTTCTGCCTCCCGGCTTTTCCTTATCAATGTTAGCCTTATCAAAGAATTAGAGACCACCCCTACACTACCCTTCCCTCATTTAATTTTTGCTTTAAAATGTTAATTGTCTCTCAGGATGGCTTATCTTCCATAAAATTTACCAGGCCCTTGCCCTGTGTTCCTATATATACCTCTTCCTTTTGTTAATAAAGTTGTCTCATGGTTCATACTTCCATTTGACCCCCCGCTGTGGCTAGGCCATCTCTCCCCATCGTTTCATTTCTCATACTTACTTAGGTCTGGCTTTTGTCCTTACTTTCTGATTCACAGTTTATAATCTATAACACTTTAATACATTTTAAAATGTAGGTTGCCTTTTAACAGACAAGGATGGATTGCTGGTATGCAAAAAGTTCTAGTTGAGTGACCCAATTACATTCTCTAATTCACCAAAATTTTTCACTAAATTATTATTTCTCAATACATATGAGAAATAATATAGATAATAATTACAATAAATGTCATCACCTCTTTCCAGATATTTTAACCACATCTTAATAGTCCATACACACTTGAATTAGTGTGTCAAGTCATTTAGAAATACATGCTGTATTTAGGTTGTCATTGTCATTAAATTTTTACATTTAAAAAAAAAAATTTGTGTGAATCATGTCCTTAAATATTTCCCCTTTCCAAAACTCAGAAAGAAAAAAAATGTATTGGATTAGATGGAACCAGTAAATGATGAAACTAAACTTAATACATACAGCCAGATAATCTAAAGTGCAGTTTGGATGATACTCCAAGTGAAAGTCTTCAAATTCCAATTCAAATGGGCTGCCCTGGCTAGATTTTAACCACCAGTAGCATTCAGAGCTGTGATAATAGGGCATGGGGTAGTTGGGAGATGTGATTACGCCAGTGGAAGTGGTGAGATTGCCTCCACAACCTACAGGAGAAAGAAATGGAAAGAGGGACATCATTGTATTACTCTCCCTTAACCAATATGCAAAACAAAAATGCATCACTAAAGATTAACTAGCCTATATTTCTAATTTAAATTGATGTACTATCCTTTTTCCTAACCTAGTTTACCAGTTTCATGAAATACATCAGGAAACCAGAGTATTTCCCCTACTTAGTCTTTTATAAAAGGTTGCTATTAATGCAGAAATATTTGTAGTGTAGAAGTTTTGGAAATAGTGATGACAAAATACAAATAGGGGGGAAAATGGGTAAGACTGGAAATAAGACATCAATCAGACTAGATTCACCAATCAGAGACAGCTTATTTCTTGTTTACCTGTTAAAGACCCATCCCAGTTAACTGCGAATCCAGATTTTGAGTCAACTGAGTCACTCTGAAATTTTAGCCACAGTTTGTTACTGTGAGAGATGATTCTTGGAGGTGGTATTGAGCCACAGTATTTTCCCAGGAGTGGTGAGTTTTCATAGCCTCCATCTCTGCAACATATGGAAAAGTGATAGCTTAGGTCATTGACAATTCTACTATATAAATATCTGATTTTATTTGAACTTTAAGATGGCAAACATACCTGTTTATTCCAGTCAACTTATTTCAAATAAATAATGGGGGGGGGGAGGTAGGGAGATGAAAGTGGAAGATTTGATGAAAAATATTTTGTGAAATCAGACCAAAGTGTTGAGGAAAAAGTAAACCAATCCTTCCAAAAAAGCAAGCAAAATCAGGAACTAGATAGCAAAAATATTTTCATGTCTTAACCTTGGTTCTGAGGAGAGAAACGCAAAATTCTCTGAATATATATCCAAAAAAGTGCCCTAAAAATTCATGTTTCAATTTTTTCACAATTTTTAAAGAGTATTTAAACAAGCTACTATACAGAGTAACCATCATTTAAAATTCATATGACATTCTATATAACCAATTGCAAACTGAGAAAGATTTGAGCTATTCCTTCCAAATAAAGTATCTGGCAAATGTGAGGGACATAGAGAAAACCATTATTTATTAACAATGTAAACAAATGTTTTTTAATTTTATAAAGAAACCTTAAATATTTTCCTTTTAATTTGAAAAATTTCAAAAGTTAATACATCATATTTGACTATCAGCAAATTTTTTTAAATAAATCTTTCTTCAAGAACTTTTGGGGTCTTAAATATAGTTCATCATGTAGTTTTTTACTAAAAAAATAAATACAATAATTAATTACTAAAATTAAGAAAGTTATTACTTTAGCATGATATGGTACAAAATTGATTTAATATCTGCATTTACATAGTAGAATAAAAGTTTCTAAAATAGTATAATATTCCAAGTTTTTGAAATGCTAAATCAACTTTTGACACAGAAACACAGCATGTTGATTAGTCTAATGAAACTTATTGTAATGATATAGGAAGATATCAACAGATAATTTATATTTACTGCAGATATCACTTCTAAACATAGTCTTTCAGAGTGCCAAAGAATTACAGAAAAACATGATTTGCATTGAAATTCATAAGCCTAGACTTTCATTACTTGAACACAAAAAAAACTTAATATTTACCACCATTTTTGTGACACAATGAGACTAAATGGATAACAAAGTATCTAAAATATAAACTGAGTTCATGTGCAAAAACTAGGTGGCAGGTATCCTGCAGTGATGATGACTGATGGGGAAATCCTAATATTATCACAATTAAAATAATAAATTAGCTTATTTTTAAAAAGAAGGGATTAAGAAAAGAAGAAAGTAGATATTCAATAATAGCAAAACTCTAATTTTAGAGTAGTACATCTGCTAAATCTGCCCAAACAAAATCTAGTTTATTTTCAAATATTCCCAGCAAAAAATTATTTCATAAAAATCAATCACCTGCATTGTTCTACTAAGAAAGTCTTTACATAATTAGCTTTATCGCAGTAAGAAAGGGCACACAGAAATTTTACAGAGAATTTCCATATTTTGTCATTAACCTTTGTGGGAAAGTTTATGAATGAAAATACATAATCAAAAGATTATGATGAAATAATGGCATTTACCTGATTTCCACAAAATCTGCAACACACTCTCCATTGCTGGCTTCCTCTAAGGAAAAGTTAGTGAAGTGCAATGCAATCTGTTGGCTGGTTTCCACTGTAATCCTGTAAATGCATTTCCAGTTGTTGGGGTATTTTTTAGGGTAGTTGGGAGAAGTAAAGTTCCCAGAGCCACCTGTAAAACTCTTCGAGCATGCTGTGAAAAGAAAGACCAGGAGAGAAAATGAAACATATGACATTACGTTTACAAGCCATTTGGCAATGTATACTCTATTAACTGTTAGCTATGTGTCTGATTTTCAACAGGTAATCCTGGAATATTCAAATGGTTTCATTTCAGAATAAAGTCTTCAAAATCTCAAAAAAATTATTAATTGCAAATCCAAGTTAAATAGTCAAATTGATACATCTATTACAGTATTTCAGCTCTTGGATGTATAATCTACTCAAATTTGGTTCAGGAATCTGCAGGATGGGGGTTGGGGGCTGGCAGTGGGGACAAAAATTGTTTAGATCAAATGACTTAGAAATAATGAAGTTCTGTTCTCCTTTTTATCTTCCTTTAAAATTGTTTTCACTGGAGCAAGGGGTCGAAAGTGAACATTCCATTATCCATGATTTCAGTCTTGAACCAAAGGAATATTTATCACACAGGGAGGGATATATGCCTTTCTCTTTTGTTGTTTATTTTTTTGTTGTTTTTCTTTATAATGTTTCTTCTCTGTACAGCTTGTTTCTCTCATCTTTTTCAACTTATTTTAACTGTATCTTATCTTACTGAAATTTTTTTCTTATTAACATTTAAATTCAACATCCTCCAGGGCAGATTATTTCCACTGCTCTTGGTTGTTTCTGCACTACATATTACCTCACAAGTCAATGCGACATTAGTAAAGCTTTTTAGTCATTACAAAGATGTCTTATTTTGCATATTGCTACAAAGATTACCAAAATATTTTCAGGAGAACCTGCCTGAAAGGTATGTTATCTAAGATACAGCTAGTTTATTCATGCAGCAAATTAAATTTGTGTTCATAGTTGGTTAGAGCCACAAGACATCTCAAAGATCATCAAATCCAATTCCTTAATTTTACAGATGAGAAAACAGTAGCCTAGAGAGTTCAAGCGATTTGTTCCAAATCCTAATCTAATATTCTATGTGGTTTGGGCCAAATATATGAGGTAGATAGAACTACAGAAGTATGGAAAATTGTGTGCACATGATAATTTCTTGAGAAGCCAGCTTTGGTCATTGGATCTTAAACGCCTGAGTTAAGTCCAGTGAATATGCCAATTGCATGTTATAAGCTATTGTAATTGGTAGGGATTTAATTTCCCATATAAAAGAGCTGGATAACAAATTGACTCCTAGGGCAGGTTCCACAGGAGAAAAGGTGTATGATTCTCTCATACTCGGGATTTTGAAGAAACTAAAGTCATGCTTCCAAATCACAAGTTTGAACCACTGCAGAGAAAAGCCATTTTGTCTAAAATAAAGCATAGTAAACCACAGCTTTAAGGAGAAATAAATGAGTAAAAGATAATTACTTGGAGATCTTTGGTTGTGTCCAAGGGACTATCTTCTGGTAAAGAAGAAGTTGCTACACATTTCTGAAATTATCAATGAACGATACGAACTCTCTGGGAGTACACCAGAGGCAGTGAACATTCATCATCATTTTTTCTAGTGTATATCTACACTAAATAATACTTTAGTCCATTAGATATCTTCCCAAATAGGATGCAAACAGAAACCCCAAACTCTCTGGAAAGGCACATACACCAGATGAAAACAAGAAACTAATGCAACATGATACCTTCCTAAACCCCAGAGGCTTTGGAGCCAGGGGCATCTTTGGTTCACATATCATCTCAAATACACTGCTTGCAAAGAGTATTTGCTTCCTATGCTGTATTTTCAAAAATCAAAGTAACAATGAGAAGTAGTGAAAAGTACAATAAAATAATGCTGAAAAGTTTCTATTTCATTGGACTATTTAGAAATGTTTATTTTGCCCAAAATCTTCCATTTCCCAGGGTAGTAGCACATATAGTCTCTAATTTTTATTTCTTGTCCTTTTTCTAATTTTTTAAATATTTGGTAATTTTTCTAAATCTTTGTGTGTGTGTCTCTCTATCCCCCTCCCCCTCTCTCTCACAATGTAAGCCACTTCCCAAATAAGAGTAATTTGGAGAAACAGCATACTTTACACTTAAAAAAGTCTTTACACTTAAAAAAGTCAGAAAATTTTTCCTAAGAACAAAAACATTTTCTTACAAAACCACAGTATAATTATTAAAATTAAAAATTTTAACATTGATAAAATATTCTTGTCAAATCATTACTCTTTTTTTAATAAGAATGTCACTGAAATCATTACATTTTATTCTAAATATAGCCTTCACTGTGTGCTACAAGTTTTGGGATGAAGTATTCTCATAATACTATTTAGTAACAGTAAAGGAAGTAAAATATACAGAGATGTTTTGTTACCTGTTGACATATTAATTGCTTCATAATTTATTAAAAATCCTTCATTAGCAAGGTGAGAGTCAGCCACAAATGTAAGTATTAAAGAATTAGCACTGCTGGTAAGAGAAGGTGGAACTGATTTTCCACAATATCTATTTCAAACAAAGAAAAAAAACATATTTGTAGTATACTTAAAATGAAATACCAATGTTTAGGATATACAAATGTGATGATAAAATAATACCAGTAATTAACCTTTAAAAAATATTATGCATAAAATGTTTACAAAGTTTATCCTATTTATGATCGCTTCCCTAAATGATCTTACATGTGTGCCTTTCTGTTCCTTCTCCTATACAAGAAGTTTAATGAAATTAGAAAGTACAAACTAAACTAGATCTCCATACAGAATATTATGTGAACTTATTAACAGAAATGTAATAAACTTGTATATGACAGAGAGCAGAGAGTGAGTTTGAATCTGCTTTTTATTTAGAGGCATTATGACTTTGGACAGATGACTTAACTTCCATTTCTTAGTTTTCCCATCTCTAAAATGAGGGAAATGACAGTACTCATTTATAGACTGCTTTTATGAGTAATCTTATATAAATAAAAGACTTAGAACAATGTCTAGAATAATAAGCCCTAAATAGATTGACTCTTATCTGTAAACAGCTGGCCTATGCATAAATTTGATTACTAAGTTATGTCAAGCTTTTGTTGAACAAAACAAAAGCTGAGCTTTGCTCAGAAAAAGTAATACTAACATTGGAGTTTAAATAAAAGGATTATGCCATGAGCTTTCATCTAGAGAGATAATCTATAAGGAAGAGTGACTGAAAAGTAGAAATTTCAATCAAAACTCAATCAAATTTTATACTTGGAGAAATTAAGTAAACTAAATGACAGGGAAAAATATAAAAACCAAACTAGAGGAAATGTTGACTATGAGAAATGAATGAGTTAATTCCTAAGGGAGAAAAAAATACTGTATACCATGCATAGTTAAAAGATCTAATCTCTTGATCAAAAAAAAAGCTAGGTTAAATAATTGATGTTCTAAATGTCTCTCTATATGTCCATGTTCACCAAATTAGGGCAAAATAATTACATTTTATATCACACAGAAAAAGTATGCATTTTACAATGATTATAAGTCAATACTCTTAAAGTAAAAATGAAAAAAATTAAGAATGAAAGACTAAGAACAAAAAATGAAGAGGGTGATTAAAATAGGACAAAATTAAGATTAAGGAAATAATGGAGAAAGGAGAAAGGTTTAAAAAAATGGATGGAGGGGAGAAAAAAGTGCAAGAAAGCAAAATGAATTTAGAAGATTTTCATGTCTAACAAAGATGTAATAACGGGATGGATATAGCCTTGTATTTGAAACAACTAAAGATCTAGATAGACTATATAAAACAATGATTCTCCAGTGCAATGACTCTTCTTAATATTTTTATTGAGTCAATGTTGTTTTACATTACTGTTTCCTTAATAGAAGTATATTGTCTTTCTACAGGTATTGGTTTTTTGGTTTTTTTGGGTTTTTTTTGAGACCAGGTCTCACTATTTTTGCCCGTGGAAACGCAGGCTCTCGTTGCCTGGGGTACCACAGACTCAAGCCATCCCCAGCCTCAGCTTCCCAGGTAGCTGGGATGACAGGTGCGCACCACCACGCCCAGCTATTTTTTTTTGGAACTAGGTCTCGCTACGGGCCCCAGGCGGGACTCGAACCGCGATCCCTAGCCCCGGCCGCTTCATAGGCTGAAGCTTACAGGCACGAGCCACCGTGCCCGGCCACTACAGGTATTGTTGGCAAAGTTTTCCCATAACCATAAAATCCACATTCCACCACCCAACATAGATTGTGTTCTCTCACTTCTTGAATAATAATACTTAGTAAACAGGAAATAAGTGAGTTTAAAGGCAAAACTTCAAATGATCAAATTGTCCCCAAGTAACTGTTCCCCCAAACTAAGACTACAGTAATATCTGGTATCCAAACCCACAAAATTTCAAATGTCTGGCGTTTCATCAAATGTCCAATATTACCAGGCATGAAAAGAAGAAAGTTTTACCAAAAAAAAAAAAAAAAATATATATATATATATATACACATACATATATATCAGTCAAAACATAGCAAGAAATAATACAGTGGATTGAATTACTAAATAAAGACACTAAAAGTTATAACTATATCTCACAGATTTACGAAGTTAGAGGATAAAATTAACATGTGTAAACATGGAATACATAAAAGATGGCCCAAATATAATTTATAGACAGAAATTTATAATGTCTACGATGAAAAATGCACTTAGTAAGATGAACAGAAAAGACATTGCAGAAGAAAAGGTTAGTGAACTTGAATACATAGCAATAGAAACTTTCTAAACTGAAACACCTAGAGGATAGGATTTAAAGTCAAATCAAAAGATCAAATCAACAGGTCAGCAGTGGGACAACTCCCAGTGGTCTAAAATATATGCAAACCAAGTTCTTAAAGGGAAGAGGACATAGAAAAATGATTTTGAGAATAATGGCCAAAAATGTGCTTCAAACTTGATAAAGCCATAAATCCTCAGAACCAAGAAACTGAAAAAAAGAAATTATGTTGAGAAAAGCCAGAAAATACATACAGTATAGTGGCATTTTTAGACAATTACAGAATATGAAAATTAATTTAGAGTGATAGAAATCTTGTTTATGATTTCGTAGGGAAGAGGATTTGAGGATAAAGTAAAGAATTATAATGGGTGGGAAGAGATAATAGATATGAGCATTATCTTGATTTTTGGTGATGCTCTCCTAGGTTTACACATATCACAAAAATTAATTACCACAGGCCAAGGCTACAGAGGAGTGTTATAGATCATTTAAGAATATGTTGGTCTCACCTGGTTTTTATAACACAACATGGAGGGTTTTAACATTCTTCACTGAAACAAGAAAGAAAAGAAACAGATGTTTTTGTATTCAAGAGCAAAATGATCCTTACCTTCCAAGAGATGTCTGAGAGTTGGTATCATAAATGTCCAGATAGTCTTTTGTGCAATTGTAATGAAACTCCAGATGAAATGTCTGGAATAGCAAATGAATCAAGTAGCCAGGCTGGACTAACACATGCCAGGTACAGTTGACACCATGGGGATAAACATTTGGATGGCCAGGACTTTGAATGATTCCTGTCGACTCTGTAAGAACTTTTCCACATACTGTTAAAATAAAATAATTATCAGAATGAGTCAATAAGCTACTCAGCAAGCTGAAATAATCTGTTCGTAACCTCTTAAAAGCACAAAAAATAGAAGTATTTATTAAATGGCATTTAAAATAACCTAGTCGGCCGGGCACGGTGGCTCGTGCTTGTAAGCTTCAGCCTATGAAGCGGCCGGGGCTAGGGATCGCGGTTCGAGTCCCACCTGGGGCCCGTAGCGAGACCTAGTTCCGAAAAAATAGCTGGGCATGGTGGCGCACGCCTGTAATCCCAGCTACCTGGGAAGCTGAGGCTGGGGATGGCTTGAGTCCGTGGTACCCCGGGCAACGAGAGCCTGCGGCTCCACAGGCAAAAATAGCGAGACCTAGTCTCAAAAAAAATAAAATAAAATAAAATAAATAAAATAAAATAACCTAGTCTTTCGACAGTCAGTTAGCTCTGTCGGTTTAGAGTGTGGTACTAATAAAATAACCTAGATATTTTTATTGATATGTACCACCTATTGAAATTGTTGTATAGGAAATACATTTTTGATGAATTTTCTACAATAATTTATTTACTATTTGCATATTATAAAACAAAACCAAAAAGCAAAGCAAGAGAGTCAATTTCTTACCCAAATTTGTACTGCTGAACTTAGTCATGAAGCCATGATTTTCAGTAGAAGAACTTTTCACAAATACAACATAAATAAAACTGTAAACAGATGTTACAGGTGGAGGTAAGTCTGTGCCACAATACCTTCTATTTTCAGAAGAACCCAAAATTGTACTGCTACCAATCTAAGAGAAAAAGATATTCAAATTTATTTTTTCAGATAATTTATTTTGGAAATTAGCTGTAAGAGTCATTATTTACTAAATTTTGTTATTAATATAGTAAAAAAACAACTTAGAACACAGTTTTAAGACATATTAATTGCCCCCAAAAGAAACCGTAGATCCATCAGCATTCATTACTCACTTTCCTTGTGCATAAGTCCTTGGCTCAACAGTCACTAATCAGTCTGCTTTGTTTCTCTATAGATTACCTATCTGACATTTCAAATACCTGAAACCTTCTTTTGTATGGCATTATTTTCAAAGTTTGCCCATAAACTTGCATCATGTGTCCTTATCTCTTCCCTTATACTATAATATTTCTATTTGTTTTTTTGTTTGTGCATTTTCAGTCAGAAGTAGGAAGGCTTTGTGTAATCCAAGGACATAATTTTTTCTAAACATTTCATGGTTTTAACCTCCACGTTTAGGTCTACTTTCTATCCTTTTAATGATTTTTTTGTGTAAGACAGTGGTTTGATTTCATGATTTTGCACATGGATTTTCAACAACATTTGTTCAAAAACTATTTTTCCCTATTAAAATATACTGGCTGTCTTTTCAAAAATCAGCCAGTCATGAAAGTCCACTTTATATACTGCTGAATTCTGTTAGTATTATGCTGAGGAATTCTATGTCTATATTCATAAATGATATTGATCTGTGCAAACTAGCTTATGTCACATGGTTAATTTAAGAATAACATGACATCATGTTTTAATAATATACAGCCAAATACAAATTTGCAAAGATTTTTAATTCTTACCTCAATATAATCTTTATTACAAGTGGCAGAGTTTCCAATTTCGAAGCCAGTAAAGTTAAGAAGAACAACTTGGTTTTGAGGTTGATAAATTTTCCACCTACATATCTTTTCTCCTGGATATACATTAGGATAAAAGGGTGAGCGAATGACCCCTTCTCCAGTTAGTTCGCCACCACAAGCTGTAAATATGAAAATTTTAAATGTTTATCAGAGACTATTAATTCTACTCTGATTTTATTGCCAAATCTAATTCTGAAAACATGTAAGAAAATGTGACATTAGAAAGTTTCCCTTGGGCCGGGCACGGTGGCTCGTGCTTGTAAGCTTCAGCCTATGAAGCGGCAGGGGCTTAGGGATCGCGGTTCGAGTCCCGCCTGGGGCCCGTAGCGAGACCTAGTTCCAAAAAAAATAGCTGGGCGTGGTGGTGCACACCTGTCATCCCAGCTACCTGGGAAGCTGAGGCTGGGGATTGCTTGAGTATGTGGTACCCTGGGCAACAAGAGCCTGCGGTTCCACAGGCAAAAATAGCAAGACCTAGTCTCAAAAAAAA
>PVHY01032667.1:0-11710 GCA_004024945.1 Uropsilus gracilis
ATCAAAAAAAAAAAAAAAAAAAAAAAAAAGTACACAGAGTCCTCCAGGCGCAGCCCAGAGCCAAGAATCTGCTAGGCAGAGCATGGAAAGCCCCTCCCAGTCAAGACCAGGAGCCTGGAGCTGGTGGTACTGGGACAGTCCTTCTAATGGCAATGAATAGTGTGGGAATAGTGCCAGGAGGGCAGGGGCAGACATGGGGGAAATGACCTGCACCGAGACACCCAGAGTGGAGGGGGTGGTTTAGGTTGACCTTGTGAGGGGGTGGTTTAGGTTGACCTTGTGCCCAAAGTTCCTTTGAAGAGCCCCCAGAAAGCCCCAATGAGGCCAAACCCACCCCCTGGCCTCAGAGAGGTCACAAAGGGAGGGAGACAATGACCTGAGTTGGGAGGTAATTGGCATGTTCCCTCCACTTCCCCAGCTGGTCAGAGCTGAGGTTGTCTCCCCACCGCCCTCCAAAGGAAGCAAAGTGCACATTATGGCTTCACAGAGTCTGGGGTCAGCCACCCAGCTCTACTTGCCCTACCTTTCCTTCCCCCATACTGACTTTTTTTTGAGTCAAGTCCCCACCTGTGTGGTGAGAACAATGTTTTCTACCTCAGCAGCTGTGAACATTCCACGAGAAGCTGCCTGCAATGCCTGACAAGCCACCCCATGCATCAGCTGAGCGCCTCAAAATGGCAGTCCTTTGTCACCACCCACCCCCTGACCCTCCGTTCCAGCAGTTAGCTGGGAGCCCCAAGGGTGAGACGAAAAAAAGTAAGTGATATTTCACACCAGCCTCCACCCCCTTCCCACTTCATTCCCCAAGGGGAACACAGTTTGAGAAAAAGAACTCTAGATGGTCTCATCTAAATTCCAACCACAGGGCAACTCTTCTCTGAGTTGGTCTCTTTATTTGTGATGTGAGGCCAGGCTACCTCTGGGGACCCAGTCCTCTCAGCACCAACACCCTCTCCCAGCCACAGTACCAGTGAATCCAGAGCACTCTGCTCTGTTCATTGGAACAGAGGGAGGAAGCCAAGTACCTCCCTCTCCCCCACCCACTTTGTACCTCACTCTAGACCCTACCATCCATGGAGTTGCAGCCATAACCTGCCAGACAGCTCAGACAAGGTGGTCACAGCCGTCCCTTCTTTTTTTTTTAGACGAGCTTTTGCTATTTTTGCCTGTGGAATCGCAGGCTCACATTCCCCGGGGTAGCACAGACTCAAGCAATCCCCAGCTCAGCTTCCCAGGTAGCTGGGATTACAGGCGTGCTCCACCACTCCCAGATATATTTTTTTGGAACTAGGTCTCGCTATGTGCCCCCGGTGGGACTCAAATTGTGATCCCTGGCCCCGGCCACAGCTTCCTAGGCTGCCGCTTACAGGCATGCGCCGCCATGCTCAGCCCCTCCCTTCATCTTGGCCATCACATCCATTGAGCAGGGAGCCCACAGTCCTGGGATCCTGCCACAGGACTTTCCATCCCTTTCCTCCTTGTCTCCCCCACCCCACACCTGCCCCAACCATGAGATGGGAACATGAAGGATGGGGTCCTTCATGTCCCTTACTTTTTATTTATTTATTTATTTATTTGTTTATTTATTTATTTATTTATTTATTTATTTATTTATTTATTTATTTATTTATTTATTTATTTATTTATTTATTTATTTATTTTTGAGATTAGGTCTCGCTATTTTTGCCCGTGGAACCGCAGGCTCTCGTGGCCCAGAGGGCCACAGACTCAAGCAATCCCCAGCCTCAGCTTCCCAGGGATTACAGGCGCGCACCACCACGCCCAGCTATTTTTTTTGGAACTAGGTCTCGCTACGGGCCCCAGGCGGTACTCGAACCGCGATCCCTAGCCCCGGCCGCTTCATAGGCTGAAGCTTACAGGCATGAGCCACTGTGCCCGGCCCCTTCATGTCCCTCACACAGCCAGCTCTCAGTCTCTGGTGATCAATCAAGGGATCAAGGGATCGAGGTTTCCATGACAAGCGGACAAAATTCTACAGCTCTAGAGATGATTTTTGGATTTTGGTCAGAATAAGGAGGAAGGGGGATAAAATGCACCCCATCCCTTCCCTGCCCTTTTCTCTCCTGTGAAGTCTGAAAGTGAAACACTCTGAGAAATCCCACAAACTCCTTTGGTGAAGACCCATTCACGGCCATATGGGAAAGGAAGGGAGGACTATAGGGCAGTCCACAGACTTTCCAGACCATGCTCCTGAGACGGGGTGGACAAGTGAGCCTGAGGTCTGCTTTAACCCTGCCCCCGGCTCTGGCACTGTCAGCCTCCCCTCCAGTGGTTGAGACGCAGCAGTGGAGAAAACCAAAGGCCAACGTTGCCGGGGCAAGGGCTCCCTTCCAGAAGGAACCTTAAAAAAACCCAGCAGAACCAGCAGTCTCCCCAGAACCCCATGCCCCCCCCAAACAAAAACATAAAATAGGGCAAGAACAGGTGAGTCTCTGAGGTGGCAGGGGGTGACTCATCTTAATCCTGGGGACAGACCGACAAGAACAGCCCTTCCTGCTGCTCCCCTTGGAATATAACCAGAAGGGGAAACTTCGGGAAGGGTCCAGGGTCACAGGTCTACCTAGGCCTCTCTGGGTCATCACTCATCACTCCCCGGGGGCAGTACCCACCTGCCACTCTGCCTGCAGAGGGGGTGAGTGCCCACTGCAGACTGTTAGGGCTGTGCTAAGCTGTGAGTGCTCAGGCCCTGGGGACACCACTGTCCAGGCTTAGAGGATTCCCACACCTCCTCCCACCTCCTTGAGCATCCTTCTGGGTGGACAGCAGCCAACAGAGCCTCTGGTCTAGCCACACAATACACCCCATGGGTGTGGCTGAAAATGAGGAGCCTCCCTCTCACCCCAGCTCCCAGGTTTCCACATAAACCCTACTGCACCCAGCAAGTCCTCATCCTGGCCATTTCAGTGAGCCATGTGGGACCCCAGCAATCCCACCCCACCTCATGCTAGGATCAAGCCTCCATCCAGAGATTTGGAATGCTCGCTGATGGAGGGTGGGTACCCCAAGCCAGGGAGCTGGGGGCCGGGACTGCCTGAGAGTCCTTGCAGCATAGCCCCTGCCCAGCCTCCCTCCGCGGCTGGGACGAATGCACTTACAGGGCTTCCTCGGGCGCTCTGCTCGGGAAGGAGTGAGCTCTGTGTCTGGACGGGACAGAGAGGATGGGGTGCTGGCGGGGTGAGGGGTTTAAAGGGCTGCTGCTGTGGTGATGTCACCCTCCCCCGCTGGCTCACCCCTCAGGCTCCTCCCTGCTGGAGGAAACCAGCTTCGTTCTCCACCCCTAGACCCCCTAGTGACTGCACATAGGCTCCATATTTGGGGAAAGACACCAAGTTGGAGCAGTCTGCCCAGGGCTGCCCGAGACATTCTCTGCGTGCTTTGGAGATGGAGCGGGCGGGGGCGGGGCTGCGCTGGCGGCCGGGAACCGGCGGGAAAAGCCTTTTATGGACAGGACCCTGAAGGCTTTCCCTGCTGTCTGGACTTAAGCCGCTCCTTCTTCCCTATTTCCCTGCCTCTGAGTTGGAGGGGAGGGTGGAATTCTGGAGGGATTGGCCTAGAGGATAGGGCTGGGGTGATAACTCCCCACCAAACACCCCCCCAACCCTGCCGGGGTTAGGGGTGGACAAAGCTACCCTCTCCTTCTGGGGCTTTAGGTCTAGAAGGCGGAAACTAAGCTTTCTGAGGCCCTACTCCATGCCAGCACTTTTTGAAAAGCCTTTAATAAGCATGGCTATGTTCCGAGACCATAACTACCTCATCATACAGATGGGGAAACTGAGGTTCAGAATGCAACTCACCCAAGGCTAACACAGCGAGTCACAAGTGACAGAGCTTGGCATCCCTTTGGGCCCTGGTGTGGGAGCAGGTAAGGTTGCTGACCCAAGTTCAGAGGCAGTACCCACCTGCACATGTTGAGAACTTTCAATTGGGGAAGGGGCTATTTCCTTATAAGCTTAACTTGGGGGGGTGAGGTGGGAGTTGATGATCCAGCAGCAGCTCCATCAAGCCTGGCCCCCGCCCTCCATAGGGTCTCTTAAGGTCTGGAAGGGCCTGACACACCACTACCAGGGTAGGGGCAACAGTCCTTCCTTTAGGAACTGTCTCTACCTACCCGAGAAAACTGATGGGATTCCATCACTTGGATAAGGAGACCCACAAGTATTTTGTTTATTCCTGGCTTGGGGGGGTGGGAGAGGGATCTCAAGAAAATAGGTTACAAGTGGTAACTTTTAGGGAGGGCTCTGGGCTGCCTGTTGTGGCACCCCTCCCCGCCATCCCAGGGCAGCTGAGCAAGAAGGACCTATCAGTCTCTACCATCCACTCATGATACACACAGACCCAAGGCCACTAGGAGAGAAGTGGCCAGGCCAGCACTGAGAGGAGGTACCACCCACTATAGTGGTACATAGAATAAGTGCGCCCCCCAGTGGTGCTTTCAGGGAAGAGCAGGGAGACCAGTTGGGGAGCGGCCCAGATATATCAACACTTTCCTTGCCCCCCTCCCAGTCTTGTCCTCCTTGGCCTCGCTGAAACATAAATTGACCTTCCAGGCTTCCAGGCTCCCACCAGGACCTCAGCGTGCCCACTCCTGTGCACGGGAGTCATTCACTAAAGACCCTACTAGAAGCAAGGAAAGCGGCCAGGCATGGTGGCTCGTGCCTGTAAACTTCAGCCTATGAAGCAGCCTGGGCCAGGGATCGTGATTCGAGTCCCGCCTGGGGCCCAGAGCGAAACCCAATTCCAAAGAAATAGCTGGGCATGGTGGGGTGCGCCTGTAATCCTAGCTACCTGGGAAGCTGAGGCTGGGGATTGCTTGAGTCTGTGGTACCCTTGGCAACATGAGCCTGCGGTTCCACGGGCAAAAATAGCGAGACCTAGTCTCAAAAAAAAAAAAAAAAGGCCGGGCACGGTGGCTCATGCTTGTAAGCTTCAGCCTATGAAGCGGCCGGGGCTAGGGATCGCGGTTTGAGTCCCGCCTGGGGCCCGTAGCAAGACCTAGTTCCAAAAAAATAGCTGGGCGTGGTGGCACACGCCTATAATCCCAGCTACCTGGGAAGCTGAGGCTGGGGATTGCTTGAGTCCGTGGTACCCCGGGCAACGAGAGCCTGCGGTTCCACAGGCAAAAATAGCAAGACCTAGTCTCAAAAAAACAAAAACAAAAACAAAAAACAAAAACAAAAACAAAGGAAGCTGGCCAGTCAGGTGGGTGGAGCCCAGGAGGCAGGTCATGAAAAACTAAGCTTTCTGAGGCCCTACTCCATTCTCAGGTGAGATGGTAGGTTGGTGCTTCAGAGTCAGCTCCTGAGAAATGTTTACTGAATTGATGCTACTGCTAAAACGAGAGAGAACAGGGGTGAAACAAGGAACCGTGTTCCCACCGGGATGGTGGCTTGGAAAGGAGAAAGGCACACCAGAACTGGAAAACGGAGGCCGACGCCCCACCCCTCATCCTCACCCTCTCCCTCCAGACGGGGGGAAGTGAAGAAGGGGTCCAAGGAGTGTGTCTGGTTGTTTCTTTAATTGAATGCAGACTCATTCACAGAAAACAGAAATGCAACCATAGCGTGGAAACAGACACTAAACGGAGTCCTGAAAAATGCAGCCCCACCGCCTCGCCCCAGCCTCAGAGAAGGCTGAACAACAAGTGGGGCAGAATGAAACACATTTTCATCCCCGAGGCAGAGGCCCGACCTGACCTCCTCCAGTCTTGGCATCCAGAGTGGACCAGGTAGGATGAAGGGGATCCCAGGACCAGAGCAGCCAGAGGCCCACAGCCAGGCAACTCAGTGTAAACTCCATACGTATGTGTGCGACAGATACAGAACTTGGCTGAAAGCTGGACGGAAACACGACCCGGCCCTGGATGGAAATAAGAGCCACTCCTCGAGGAAGGCTGGGACCGGGACGGAAAGCAAACGGCACGTCCCTTCCCCGACTCCCTTTCTCAGGTAGGCACTGGGGCTCCTGCAGCCATGCAGGAGGCAGGGCAGGCCGGGCTCTTTGTACCCCCCTCCTTTGCCCTGGAACATTCTTGGGCAGTGTCAATGGCACTGGAAGGCCCCCCAGTGGGGGCTTGGCAGGACTAAGAGTCTGGAGGGGAAAAAGGAAGAAGAGGGGTGGGTTGCTTTTTCCCCTCCAATCCTGGTGCCAGCATCAGTCTGGGGGCCGAAGGGGTGCAAGGTGACCTCAGTCAGCCCCTCCCATGTGGGCTAGTTGGCACTGCTAAAGAGCCAGCCCCAGCATAAGTCAGAGGGGCAGGCAGCACTGCCCAGGGCCCCTTGCAGGCCTTAGCACCATAGGGCTGACACCAGCTGACCAGCCCCCAGAAACCTGCACCTCTGCCCATCCTGGATGAATAAATGGGCGGTGGTGGCAGCCGGGGACAGCCCCAAAGCAGGGCCCAGCTGCAGGGTGGAACACCAGGTCCCAGACCTATGCTCTGGCATTTGAGAGGGAAAATGGGCTTTGGGTCCCAGGGTGAGGGAGAAGGGGGACAGAATGCAAGGCATGAGATGGGCAGGGTAACACTCTTCTCCTTCCGAGGGACAAAGGAGAACCAACGGAGGGGGACCGTGGCGGTCCCAACACTGAGAGTAAAGCAGCAATTTGGCCAAAGCCTGGGATTTCAGGGGAGCAGGCCTCCTCCCCGGCAGAGGGCAGCTACAAGGCTTGAGGCCATTCCCACGACCATCCTGCGCCTGGTCTGGGCTAGATCTTGCTGTCCTGCTGCCACCCAGCCCCAGGCAGAGGGGCTGGGACTCACCCCCAGCGCTAGTGATGCTCTGGGCAGTAGGCCGAGGCTCGGGGCCCCATGAGAGAAGAAGAAGGGGTCCGGCTCCCCTAGAAGACGTAGATCTTGTCCCGCTGCACGGTATCCAGGTCATCGTCCAGCGTGAGCAACACCTGGGGGTCGACATGGGTCGGGTACAGCAGCGGGCACTGCCACAACCCCCCTCCCGCTCGGGTGAGAAGACACACATACCAGGAAGGACCCAAACATGGCAATGGAGGACAGGAAGTGCCAGATGTCATGGTCATCGAAGAAGTCCAGCAAGATGCAGTCCCGGTTGTGCTCCCGTGACTCAGCAGGGGTTTTCTGGGGATGAGAGGGGTTGCCACCTGCTCACCCCCTCTGTTTCCCGGTAGCTACCCTGACTAAGACCAATCTAAGAACTGGTCTTTGTTACAGATTTCTTCCCTGGGATTCAGGGTGCTGCCCTCCTTCGCCTGCCCTCCTTCCCCCAGATTCTGCCTCCCTCTGTCTAACAGCTGAGGGCTGGGATTACCCCGAGATTCTAGAGGCCTCCTCACCCAGTCCCCGCTGTGGCCTCTGCCTCCACTCTAAACAATCCTCCTCCAGGCTAATCTTTTTGCTCCGAAGCACTATTACCCAGTCACACACCCTGGCTGGGAAAACAGTGAGTGGTCCAACATCTTCCACCCAAATCTCTTTCCAACAAACACCGGCAGGACATCTTGGGGGGTGGGAGGGAGGTGTCTGTGCCATACACTGAGGTCACAGAGATGACCAAGAAAACACCTGCCTTGCCCTATCCACACCCAAATCTGCCTCAGCGCCATTACTTAGGTCAGAGCACCTCTGGGCTACAGAACCCTCCTCCATCGCTCGGGTATTTAAGACCTAGAACAACGCCTATGCCCAGGAAGCTTTCCTGGACCTCCCAGCTCACAGCGGTCTGTCGTCTGCCTGTCTTGCCTATACACTTCATCTCATGCATGATAGGGAGCAAGCCAGGAATGCCACTGTCTCTCTCTGAAACTAGGTTATAAGGCTTCAAAGGGGCAGGCCATGTCAGCCTCAGTGCTGACCAGAGGAGTGAAGGTTCAACCACAGGAGGCGCCCCATGGGGCTGAGGAGAGAGCCTGACGTCCCGGGCTTCAAGCCAAAGCTGTGCCGCTTGCAGGCTGGGTGACCCTGGGCAGCTATTCGTTTAACCTCCCAAAACCTCAACGGCCTCCGAGCAGAATAGGGACAGCTGCATGGCAGCGTGTGGCCCACGAGGAGGATTAAACGAGAACACCGCTGTCAGGGAGCGTGGGTCAAAAAGAGAGCAGGGCGTCTGCTGCTCACAGAAGTCTGCGGGGACCCGCCCCCTCCCTGCCCCCCACCCCCCCAGGATGACTACCCACCTGCCAGGTACTGAGTCCCTGGAAGAAGAAAAAGAGTGCAAAGCCCCAGACCACAGAGGTGCAGATGATGCAGAGCAGAGGGATGAGCTTGATCCTTTCCCCGCTCCGGAGCTGGTGGGGGAGGGCAGAGAATGAGTTCAGGACCTGTCCCACCCCATCTCCCAGCTGTTCTGAGACTGCTTTCCCGGTTACTGTCCCAGGTTCTCAGGGGGGATCCTTAGGAAGTTCTGGGGCTTATGCCACCACCTCACATAGCCACAGGGCTCACTATATCCCCATACTAGCAGCCTGGTGTCCTCACCTCTGATCCAGTATGGCTGGGCCTCCATGGGCCCAAGACCTTGGCAAGGGGTACTGACCAGGGTGCTCCTCTCACACTGGATGGCATGAGGGTCCCTTGGGAGGCACCTGGCACTCAGAGACCCAAGCCCACCACAGACTCAGCAAGTCCCATCTCCTCTCAACCCTGCGATGAATGCCGTCCGGCCTGGTCTCAGTTTTAAGGCCACTCCTAGACTATGGAAGCGGTTTCACGTTTGGTCCCAGATGGCACATGCCAGGGATGTTAGCCGATCTTCTCCTCAAAGCTCGCTGGCACAGGCAAGGGGGAAGAACAATCCTTGTTGCCTCTTGTGTTGCCCCAGGAAGGCTGTGCGCGCCCCTCCCTCCCCCAAATGCAGAGCAGCTGGCAGAGACTCAGCTATCCCTACTCACCTTCATAATAATGTAAAAGGCAAAGTAAAGAAGCAGGTTGCAGATGCCAATGACCAACAAGTAGGAGGCAAAATCATTAGGGCGTTCGATGAGCCCGTAGGCGGCCCTGGTGGAGGAAGGAGGCCTGATGACGTGGGGAGGGCCAAGAGGAAGGAAAGCCTCTTCCTCCCACAACTTTTGTTATAACGTGGGGCTGGGTTGCGAGGCCCACAGATGGTTCAAGGACCCCAGATGCCATCCCTTCTTTCTGCAGCCTCCATTTCTCATGCCCAAAGCTATGCATTTGTCCATGGCCCCCAGGGCAGCCAGTGGCTAGATGAGTCCCCAGCTATCCGCCCAGCCAGGCTTCAAGACAACAGCTAGACTCACAGTGACCAGTTGATGATGTTGCCCATGACCAGCAGCACCATGCGGTCCTGGAGGGAAGCAGAGACACGGGGACTGAGGGGGGGGGAGACAGGGAGAGAAGTGGAAGAAGGCCCAAATCAGCTGGCCCCCGCTCCACAGGGCTCTCGGCTGACCTCCCCCCAACCCATGACCGGAGGGAAGAGGGCAGATGGGGCAGACGGGCTCGGCAGCTGGCAGGTACCACGTAGAGGGGCCCGCTGCACTGTCGGATGCAGTCTGTGTAGAGCACGTGGAGGATGCGCCGGCAGATCCCCGAGTCTGCAAGAAGGGAAGGTGCTGAGCTGCACAGGCACCTCCTTTGTCTAAGGCCCTGGTCTGCACCAGCTGAGAGTGCTCAGGGCTATCTAGGTGCTCACCCAGTGATACTCCCCTGGGGAGTCTCTTCCCCAGTATGAGGGCAGCGCCCATCAAAGTCTCTGGTGAGTCCAGGTCCCCAAGGCCACCAACCCTGCATTCCATGGGGCTCAGCAGGCCCCTCCCACACGCCCTGCCCTGGCGTGCCCTTACCCAGCTTCCAGCGGCCCATGTAATAGAGCTGAATGCTGAGGAGCATGGTGGCGATGATGTGAATCACTGAGAAGACGATCCAGAACACAGTGTTCCCTTTGCCGAAGACCTACCAGGGGGCCACGAGGGCAGCAATAAGGTGGGGCTGAAGAAGCTGCTCTCACAGCCTGCCCTGCCCCCAGAGGAGCTGGGGCTCACTTCTCAGCCAGGCGGGGGCTGCTCTCAGAGGACCTAGGGGAGAAGGCACCTTCGGGAAGGAGGAGGGGGCTCTTCTGAGGGAAGCAGGAGGGAGTGTGCGAGTCTAAACACACAGGAGCTGTGCCTGGGGGCGAGCAGGGCAGGTCAGGGTCTCACCACGCCCAGCACGGAGAAGAAGATGACGACGGCCAAGCAAGCGTAGGCACTGTAGGCGCTGGCGTTGATGTCCGGGTGCCGCTTCTGGTAGAGCTTCAGCATGCAGAGTCCGGCGATCATGTACATGAACGACGTGTCTAGGTGGAGGGAACAGCCACCCCGTCTTGGCATGGAATGCCAGGTCAGCCTACTGGGCGGGGGGAGAGCCTCCACACCTCCTCATTCCCACAGGGCAACCTGGTAGCCAGCCAGGGCGTGAGCCCCAGTCCCTCAACTGTTCCTGCCACACCACACCGCCACCTGATTGGCAGCTGTCCAGTTTGCCTTCCCCTGACAACGAGGACAACTTAGTCTGAGAGCCCTGGGAGCAGGGACCAGGTCTTATGTCCACTTTCGCAGCACCTGCACCGGCTTTCCGCAGGCCAGACAGGCGATGAATGCAACATATGCTGGGATGTAAGCACACGAGCACCCCAGCACTGATGCCCCCCACAGTGCTGAGTCTTAGGGATCCTTGCAGGTGACTTGGGGATGGTGGGTTCAGGAAGTCGCTGCTCTAGTTCCAGGTGGCAAGAGGGAGGCCCCACTCACCAAACTGAAAGTTGGTGTAGTTGGGGCAGACGTGATAGCAAGCGCTCAGCAGCCCCTCCATCATCAGAGCCGTGCCCATGGCATAGAACAAGCCAAAGTGCTTCGGAATCCCACACTCCTGCAGGGAGAGAGAGAAGGAAGGGCGAGTGGAGGTGAGGGAGAAGCAAGAAGGGAGGAAAGGAGAGAGGGAAGGGGGAAAGGGAGAAAGAGGAAAGGAGGGGCCCCAGAGAAGCAGCCTGTGAGAGCAGTGGAGAGTGGGTGAGCTGGGCAGGTGGGCAGGGCCTGGCGCTGAGGCCTCTGCAGGCAGGTGGGCACTCACCAGGGCATAGAGGTCATTGCGCAACAGAGCCCGGTTGTGGTTGATCTCCCGCTGCAGGATGATGAGCAGGAAGAGGAGCCCCAGCAGGATGTACCCCAGGTTACTGAGGATGTTGTTGAAGGCGCTAGAAGGGGAGCAGAGGGTGCAGGCCTCAAGCCCTGGCCTCCCTTCCTGAAGGCGGCATCTGCAGATCCCCTCCTCCCCCTGCCTTAGTTCACCATATGCTGGGGAAGGCCACCCAGACAGTCCCCACCTGAGGTTGCCCAGCGGGTGGGCACAGAGGAAGTTGTAGTAGCAGATGTCCTGGTTCCCCGTGACATTCACCACCTGCAACACAAGAGAGCAGAAACCGGAGCAGGGAGGGGGCTGCTTAAGGCACCTGACTGGCCCATGACCCAGCAAGGGGCGGAGGGTCCCCCCACCCACGCACCACACCGCCCAGTCCCGTTCCCCCACCATGGCCAGCAGTGTGAGCACACGAGCACCAGGCAAACGTTCCTTTTGGTGCAGCTACTGTCATTCCTGCCCCATGTGACCTGAAACCCTGGGTCATGACCATGAAAAGGTCTTGCCCCACAGGATAGGGGAAAGGGAAGAGAAACTGAGACTGAGCAAGTCTCGCACTTTCGTTCCCTAAATCACCACCAC
>PVHY01032668.1:0-11709 GCA_004024945.1 Uropsilus gracilis
AGTATCCCAAAGCAATCTTTTACTTTGTTACTGAGAATTAACACATCAACAGGTTGCAGATTTATCTTAGGTGTAACTTAAACATTTTAACTAACAATATAAGTTCCCAAAAGCATCAATCTTTCACTTTGTTATCCCTTCACTAAGACTCCATCAAGGTAAATTGGATTTGCTTTGAAACTTTTTAGGAAAATACCCTAGCCACAGGGCTCCTTAGAATTATTTACTAAATCAGAGGGCGACCTCAAAAACTCCCTTGCCTGGAGTCTGGGGGCAGCACCCTCAGCTTCCAAGAACACCCCTCCTGTGGGGACAGAGAGCTTCGCCCATGGGTGCTTTCACCCCATGGGTCCCCCATTTTCGGGTCAGCTCCCACACTACTTCTTCCAACTATTAGCAGAAGTTTTTTCAGTCCAGGTTTTTCTTTCAATTCCTGTCACTATCTCATCCATTTCTCCTTTCTCTATCCCTGCTTCATTCTTTTCCTCTGTTTTATATGATACATGTAATATGAGGCTGAAACTCTAAAAAGTATGAACACATTGCTAAAAATTTGTGTTGCTGTTTCAAATCCAAAGCTGAGTTTATGTTTCTCATCACAGAGCAACTGTTACACTGATTGTAGGATCAGTAAACAAAACTTTATAGCAACAACTCTGGAGAAGAAGTCGGGAAGTCTTAAGCAAATAGATGCTTCCAAGTTTGTTTATAAATCTATTCCCAGGAGGAGAAAAGGGGAAAGAAGCAGTTAACATATCGATACCATTTGTGGTATCGATATGTTAACTGCCAAGTCATCCTACCTGAGGCTCACCCATGTAATTTCATCTCACACCAATTGAAAGAGGAGGCACCCTAAATTCAATAGCAACTATCAGGGCTCCTGCAACTGGCTAACAGGCCCATGAGCTGGCGTGGGTTCCATACACCAAGTTGTCTTCAAAGCCATATTTATTTTTCAGATAAAAAGAGGTGTAAGGAAGAGAAAATAGTTTTGGACTCTTACCATGTAGTTCAATATGTATTTACAAACAATCGTATCACTTAATATCACCTATTACCCTAAAGTCAAATTATAAAGAACAAATAATAAAGAATAAGAATTATTGTGATAACCACTATTACGTATGCTGTGATACCAAAGTCCTCTTATGAGAAAAGGCAGCATGCATTTTACAAAGAAATAAACCGAACATATTAATGATGAACAAATGCACACAATGCACTAGTACTTACATGCTAGCAGCTGAACTTAAGCAGAATGCATGAACACTTGCATTAAGACTATTTCATGACAAGGAGCTAGATAGACATTTCATATTTACCAGTTTCATACAGACAGATGTGCTGGATTTCTCTCTGATCTATGGCAAGTTCCAAAGCAGCGTGGAAGGAAGTCAAGACATAATTAATTTGACACTGATGGAAAAAATGAAAAAAAACAGTTACTGGCTAAGATCTGCATAAACATTGCAATCATAATTCAAAAGCACCTTTCCTTTTAGCAGATATTTTAAACAGTTTAAGCGGCCCAGATTTCCAGGTTTCCAGGATGGTACTGCCAAGGACATTACAGCAGTGACAAAAAGTCAAGCACCAGGCACTTCTTTTGCTTGGGCAGCAGATTCCAGGGATGAGAGTTTCAGTTCACACCCATCTTTCACAACAGCCTGCTCTTCAAACTTGTATTTCCTAATAGAACTTGCTGTGGGCCAAATGCTGATCTAGCTCCTACCAGGACCAACCTCCTATGTAAACCCACTCTGGCCTGGAAAACTCTGTCATTGCTGAGTGACAGCATGACATCACACTACGCCAAGGGTCTAGCCCCGATGCCTTCTTCCTCTGCTGCTCACTCCACCCACAGGCACTTGATGCTCTACTCAGAATGTCATCCTCTGACTATTTCTAGTTATCAAATCTCCTCTCCTGACTCTGGAAATTCTCTGATGGTCCAGTGTGCATTTCTGATATTTACATTTCACTTAACACTCTCTAGAACCCAGAAGACCCTCAAATATCTGGTCAACTTCTTCCTTCCACTAAAGATCCACTAAGTCAACCCAATACCACAAGCCCTTGATAAGTGCACCTAAAAGCATCATCAGGATCAAAAGGTTTAGATTAAAACTCAAATACAACAAAATTAGGTGTTCTATAGCATAAATGCATCACTAAATATAAGTCTAAAAGCCCCAAAGACTGAACACAGCCAGCTCTTAATGATGCATGCTGAGGGGCACTGCTTTCTGGCCCCCACAAGTTCCTGCACTGCTCTCTCTGGCCGGACTCAACTGTCTACTCTCTGTTTCCCTACCATGTCCTCTGCTGCTCCCATTGCCTCTTTTCCTCCCAGGCAGGGGCATAAAGGGTCTCAGAAGGCTGCCAGATTTCCTGAAGACCACCCCCCAATATATTCCTTGATTTTCCTGGTAATGCTTGGTCACTGAGGAGGCCCCTGAGATGCAACACAGTACCGATGAGTCAGCAAGGTATCTCAGGGCACTATGTGACCTGGAAATAGTGTATGCCAGATGACTGACAACCAAGGCCAGGGTTGAATCAGGAACTGTTCATGTCCCAAAGTAATATTTGAGTGTGTTTTCAGGGAGGTTTGGATTGTGGTCTGCAGGGTCTTATCACCTTTCACAAATGCTGATGGGAGATACACATCAGCACTGGTTTTTGCAAGTGGCTTAACATCTAGGTGGTGGGAACCTGAAAGGATTCAAAAACAGACCCAAAGCTGTGAAGTCAGAGGTTCCCATTGACTTTAAGTACAAGGCCAAAATACCAGAGGTTAAAAAGAAACAAAAGCATACAAACAAAAATCCCTGATAATCTCTTATGGAGAGGGAGAGAGAAAAGGAGGGTGAGAGAGAGAGAGAGACAGACAGATAGAGACAGAGACAGAGCATGACAGAGACACACAGAGAGACAGAGAGAATGAGAATGTATGTGCTGTAGTGTGAGATCTGGTCACTTACTATACCCATTTCTAACTTCCCTTTCTGGATCAACAACTCTTTCTCTGTATCATATATGTGCTCAATTTAGCATATTTACACAGAAATCAGTGCTAGGGTTTTTGCTTGGAATGTTCCTCCAGTTTGATAAGTAAATCACATTCAAGTAACACACATTGAATATTTCTGGATAGACACCACTAAGTTGTCCCTATCTGGGTTTAGAGCCACACAGTGCAATGCCACATTGCCCTTCAGAGAACGGAAAACAATGTGGTGAACGTTTACTGTGCAACTACTATCTGTGCAGGATGGAATTAGGATACCCTTCACCTCAAGATTCTTAGTCACAGCTGTACACACTCCCTCTCTAGAAAGCATGCTCCAGAGGCAGTCAGAACATATGAATATAGTCCATTGCTAGCTTGTTGAGCTTGACCAAGCTACTTAATTTCTTTGAACGTCAGTGTCTTTGTCTAAAAATGGAACTAATGCTTGTCTGTTGCAGAGAGGTCTTGAAAGGGTTAAGAGAGGGGTGAACCCCAGGGATTACAAAGATGTGAAATTTATATATAAATAAATTATTTGATTATTTAAAAAAAGAGAGAGATGTTAATTAAAGTGTTACTGGCATCTTTATTTTCACTCCAATTTTTAAAGGAATGTTTTAGTCATCTTTGTAGTTTCAAAGCCTAGTTCCATCCTGGACAGGAGCTAACGTGTGTTGCTCTTAATCATGTGCCTGGGAGGATGGGAATATCTTCTCATAGATCAACTGGACAATGTGTGTGCACTGCTGAAATTCTCACAGCTGTCAAGGGCAGAGCAGCCTCATTTTATAGCCTGCCTCTTCTTCCAGGAATCAACCTCCCCGTCTGCACTTCCCAGTCATCCCATCCATGCATCTGGCACTTACCTGGTATTGCCTTGTGCAATAACCTTTTCACACATTACTAATGTTAACCTTATTTAAAATGAATTAATCTCAACTCTCATGCTATTTTCATAATTAGATTAGAAGTCCCTTGTAGGGTAGGGATTTTTTCAATTTTTCTTAGCTTAGCACTCCCCAGATGTTCTACATCAACAAAATCTCCAATTAAAAAGTGCAAATAATGGGATACAGCAGCTTTTTTCAATTCCATCTGCATAAACAGATAGCAATTTCCTTGAAAAAAAAATGAGTATTAACGCATGGTCTGGAGTTAGATTAATGTACCTGTTACAAGATTTTCTTGGTCTCTCAATTGTTATGACTGACAAAATTGATAGTGGCCAATGCTTTCTACCTGGATTTACAAGTCAAACACAAAAGTCCGCCTAGAGAGGAAAAACTACCTTGCCCTTTAAAATTAAGAAATTTATATGAAAATAGTAGTAAACTTAAAACAAGTGAGCTCATGTCAAAGATGTTATCAAAGAAGTAAAGATAACAGTGAAGAAGATCACCAGAGAATAAACCTGGTAGAACAAACTCAAAGAAAGGCAAAATTGACTAACTTAAAAAAGAATCAGACTACTCCATTCAAAAGATGACAGTAATTCAAGGTAGGTGGCTCTAGAAAACAGATGGTGAAGGTCTAATATGCGTACATACTTGACTGACAGAAAGCAAAAAGTGGCCATCTTCAAGAAAAGTGTCTGACAGGAACTGAATTATGTTCCCTTGAAAATGGTGTCGGCAGCCAATTTGTTATCTGGGTTTTTTTCCCCAGATGAATTAAATCAAGTTGTGATCATTTTGAAGAGTAAAATAAGTGAGTAAAAAAATAATAAATTCTAATAGTTTTGTTGATATATTCATGTATTTACCATATCAGAAATGTTATCATTTTAAAGTGATAATTATTTCTAGCATATTCATAGAATCATAAAACTTGAAAATGAGAACAAATCTTTAAAATTAAGTGGCTGAATGCTTCCCAGCATGTGTCCTATTGAAACTCGCTAGTCTCACAGGCTACCATGTGAAAAAGAACTTTTCTGGGCAAATAGGACATACAGCATACTCTCTCAGGTCTCTGAGATGCCCCAGGACTCCCTGCTGAATCTGATATGGAGCCTGTTTTCATGAAACATGGACTATCAGTCCATCAAGTCAGTGTTACAGGGAAGATACTTCAGAAAACACTGAGTAATCACAACCTAAGTTTGCAGGCAAAGACCTGAAGTGCCAGAGAAGGTCGACAGCTTCAGGTCTCACAGCTCTTTCTGACCTTTGGATGTGTGAGTAGCTGGGAGAAGCAGAGTGTGTTCTTACTGACAACAGCACCAAAACTAGTGCTCTGGACCTTTAGTCCTGTGTTCTTTCCACACCACTACACATCTAAAACTGAAGCTGTAGAGCCACGTGACTAAACACGCAGATCTAGCAAGTTCTCTACAAGAAACCACAGCGAATGAGGCCTACTTAACAGAAATACACAGGTTTAAGAAATCAGTGTGTTTGAACATTCAGTATCCAGATCACAAAGAAAAACTAACCAAAAAGGTCAATATGATACTATGAGAAATGTGAAATTTCACAGAAATATTCTGGAGGATGAGTAGGTACAAGGAATAAACACTTTTTGCTAAAACTTGACTTTGTGTCCACCCTCTGAGAGGGCTCTTCATACACTCAGCATAACAAGTGTGAGGAAAGAGGCAGCAGTAACTAGAACAGGCTAGAAGGAAAACAAGCACAATACTGTGGTCATGTTTTTTGATATGATATTATGGAAAAAATCTACCCCAAATATGTCCATAGAAATGAAGCTAATAATAATCGCAACCCTGAAGGGCAAAGGAAAACATTATGCATACGGTATGTAGAATATTAGATATGAACAAGAACTCCTGTAGATTTGGACAGAGAATTAAATTCAATGATCTGTTGCTTTTCAGATCTCTGTCCCACCAACCTCTCTCCACCAAATTCTCCAGTCCCCTGGGTCTCCCTGACATCCCTTCTACTATCTGGGCTGGTATGCAGGATCATTTCTCCCATGCTCTGACCTCTCCCTGCAAACTCCTAGTGACTCTTAAAGAGCCAGCCCCAACATCTCCAGGCTCATTTCTGGGTCATCTTTCCCAGGTGTGAGGGTGGCACCACAGAAGATCCCTATCATGTTTTACCTTCCCATCACCTCTTTTAGGCTTCCCAAAGCCTGGCCCCATCTGTATCTGCTTATGAACCTGCTCGCCATGCAGTTCTGCTCACCCTGCTTCCCCTCCGCTTACACAATCTGTCATTGTCACCACTGGAGTCACAGGCCTGCAGCACAGTGGTGCCAATGTCACAGCCAACCAACACCCAGGACTCCTGAGCAGCACTCACCTTTCAGGTTATACCTGACAAAATCCTAAAAGTACAGCCATGCCCTCAATCTCCAGAGTCCCCAGTTCACTTAGAGGAAATCACTCAATCATAGTGGAGGCTTCAGTCAGAACTCAGCCTGAGTGCTCAGCCTCAGGCACAGGCTCTGCCAGACAGGGCACAAGGGTCACACACAGAGTCAAGGGGACCACATAGGGTGGTCCTCACCACAATTTACCTAATGACATGAAATGAATCATAATAACAAAGGAGCATTGATGACACTAAGCCTTTAGGCTTCCTGAAGGAAAACTGCCTCTTTTAAATATCACAATTCTGATCATAGATATGTGGGGTTTTTCTACACCAACAAATTCACCAATGGTCTGCAGAAGCCAACGGGTACCTGGTGATTCCATTCAATACTGACTCTAACTACTTGGTGTTTGCGCAGTTCTAAGCAGATTAGGGGGTCAGTCTTAAAAGACTGGTCCCCATTTCAGATACCACTAAGCAGCAGTGACTCCACAGGTACCCACACTTGATGAGGGGTTTCAAAGACCCCTTCTCAGGTTTGATAATTTGCTAAAATGGGTCATAAAAATTTATTTATTACTGACCGTTATTTCAAAGGATGAAAATGAAGATGAGTGGGGCACACATGTTGAGGTCCAGCAAGATCCCAAGCTTAGTATGCCTGACTCTGGAGTTTGGGGACATATCACCCTTCCTGGCACTTGGATACATTCACTAACCTAGAAGCTCTTTGAGTCCCATTATTGGAGGATATTTATGGAGGTTCTTCTACATAGGATTAATTAGTTTAGGCAAATTATCAGAAAAATATTTCTTACTTAAAGTCTGTATCCAAAGAGATAGTTTATAGTCATTTCTGACTACAACCTCAACAATACCTTTTTAAAAATATTTTTATTGAAATTTAATTCAGATGCCATAAAATTCACCTACAAGTTACACTGCACAAAGTACCTTTTAGCAACATTTAGTATAACTGCACAGCTGTGAAATCATTATAATTTTATTTTATCTAATTTTGATCATCCTAAAAAGAAGCCATGTACTACACACTATTCCTCACCTCTCCCCACATTCAAGCAAGCAATAATCTGTTGTCTGCCTTTGTATCTACCACCACAGATCTGCCTTTTTTGAAGAGTTTATATAAACAGACTCATACAGTTACAGTATGTGGATTTTATTTGACTGGCTATTTTCATTTAGCATAAAGATTTCAAGGTTCTTCCAAAACAGTAGGGTATATTAGTACTTCATTATTATAGTTATTGAATAATATGCCATTGCATGAATCTATCATATTTTATTTATCCATTTGATAAGTGGATCAGTGATGGATGTTTGTGTTGTTTCCTCTTCTCGGCTACTCTGATTACTAGGGATATGTTTTCAATTCTCTTGGATGTATTCCTAAGAGTAGAAGGGCTGTGTCATATGATAAATATATATTTAACATTTTGAGGCACTGCCAAACTTTTTCGCAAAGTGGCTATATCATTTTATTTTCTTGCCAACAAAGAACATAGGTTCCAATTTCTCTACATGCTTGCCAATACTTGCTATGGGCTGTCTTTTGACTACTGCTTTCCTGGTAGATGTGAAATTGTATCTCACTTGGTTTTCATTGGCATTTCTTCATAATAAGTTATAATGTTGAGCATTTTCTCTATTTTTTGTCACTTGCATTTCTTCTTTGGAAAAATCACTTGTAAGTCCTTTCATTGATACTTGTTTTGTTTAAAAAAAAACTTTAAGAAATGTAGTTGTGACAGTTCTTCACAAAACTTTAGATGCAAATGTATTTTTTCAGTGGTTTTTCTCTTTACCTTTTTTTTTTCACCTTCTTGATGGCATTCTTTGTAGCACAGAAGTATTCGATTTTGATATAGTTCAATTTCCATATTACCCTTTGATCACAGTTCTTCTGATGTCAAGTTTTAACTCTCTACCTTAGGTTTCAGATCCCTTCTGAGCTCATTCTCTCTGGTGAGGCAAGAGCTGAATTTCATTTTTCTGCATGTGGACATCTGGCTATCTAGGGCCATTTGTTGTAAAGACTATTCTTTGCCCACTGATTTGTCTTAGTACTTCTGGCAAAAGTCAATTTATCATAAATGCAAACAGTTATTTCTTGACTCTCCTTTATCCATATGTTTATCCTTATGTCAGCACCACACTGAATTGATTAGTTTGCAGTATGTTTTCGGATTAGAAAGCTGTGTTCCAACTTTATTCACATTCAAGATCATTTTGACTCTTCCTGCCTTCTGAACTATAGCATCAGTTTATCAATTTCTGCAAAAGTGGTAAGCTGTCATTTTGATAGGGAGTGCTGTGAATCTGCAGCTAAATGAAGGCTGTGTTGCCATCTTAATAATACTGAGTCTTATATATGTCCATTAAATATCTTTTTGGTACAATCTTGAGAACTGTTTTAAAAATTGTTTTAATTCACAGTATCATAGAAATAAAAAGACAGCCATAAGGCAACACTGTTGCTGATACCAGGACAAAATAGACAATATTCTGGACTACTATCTTTCTTGAGTATAATCTCTCATTATTTAATATGAGCGATGGAGCTCTTCATGCTCTAATCGGGATGATACCAGTGGAACTATTACTCAAGGAAATAACTCAAGAAAATAAAAGGGAAAATATACTAAGATATTTACTGTAGTACTTGCTATCACAGAGAAATATTGGGAAATAGTGAGGAAACCACAGTCAAATATCTCAACAATTTCCTAACAATAAGGAGGTATAAATGTATAAGCACAAAGGAAATCTTTAGTCTGCACAGCAGTTATTTATTTTAAAAACTGAGTTAAAAAGTGTAAGTGTAAACAAATTTGTAAACAAAATTGCATAAAGTTCTATATGTTTATACACTTTAAACTACAAGATAGTTTGAGGTAAAACAGACTGGAATGTAAAATTATTGGGTTATTCCTACGAAGCCATTACTTAACATATTAAACTCTTATGTGCTTTCAAATGGGAGCTCTGCCCTCCCCACCCCATCATCTGTGGCACGTAGAAGGACAAATTGTCACAACCCATTTAAGTCTATGTGATTCAGCATCATTGAGCTGAGCAACTGAATCAGTTCAGATACCTGACAATAGATGATGACTCAGACCCATACTCTTGGAACCAGGGCTAATGTAGGCAAGGATCCTCTTAGTCACATTTAGAGAGCTTAGGGAGAGAAAGCAATATTAACCTTCTTCTTGCTTTTCAATTCCACTGCCTACAAAGACGGAATTGAAAGAACAGCAAATGTATTAACATATTTTTTGTAGCAATTTAGGTGCCTATTATATTTTCATTTCAGTGAATAGAGTATTAAACCACATGATGCTTGGATGTGAAGACAAATATATCCCCCATCTTTCCTATACCACATTAAATCAATCTCTCATCTTGTGGACTTCTAGAATAAATGGCAACCCTATTGTTTGATGTCTGGAGTAATAGAGAGTGCCATGTAGGATGGAGGAAGAGAAGAGTATAATTAACAGAACTTCAGGGAATTATTTCTCTTCCTGAATTGCCCTTTTTCTGATCCTATAAATAACAGCATGACATCATGCTGACAAGGCATGCTGTTCAGATAGAGGAGGCAGGCCTGTTTGTCAACAGATGAAAAGAATCTCCACTTCCAAACAGCTCTGCAAATGTAACATTACCTACAAATGAGAACAGGGCATGGATCTCCTCTGATTCTGGTACATTTGCCTGACCCGAACTCTCCACCATCCCACAGGCCTCCTGCCGCTTTTCTTATCTGATATATTTAAGTCAGTAAAGGGATCAGTCTCCATACTTCCCTCCCTGTCACAATAATGAACTGAAGAGCAACAAAGCAACAACACTAACTTCCCAATTGTTCTAAGAAACACCAATTTAAAAAATCTTATTTTGTTTAATAAAAGTACAGACAGAAAGTACTGCATCTAGTCTAAAAGGATCTCAGGCCAAAAAAAGGCCTGAAAAATGGGTGGGAAGAGAGAACACATGCTGAGGTATGTGTGAACACCTTTCCCTCAGAACCTTGTAGGCAACAGAAAATACAGATGCAAGCGGAGGCCCTCAGCTTACCCCACACATGGTAAAGGGCAGCCATCAAAGTGTCCCCCAATGAGTGTCTTGGGGGGGGGCAGAGAAACCACATCCTATCACTGAACCTTTTTCTCAATAGGAAAGGGAGAGAGAAAAGCAAACTGTGCAGTGAGACGATTGTGCTTTTTTCAGAAAGAATAGGGCAGTTTCAAGTAAGAGAAAGATGATATCATAAGGGTATATTCACACATACAGAGTAAAGTTCATTAAAACATCCTCAGCAAGGCCTCTGAGCCTTGCTTGAACTTCCCATTTTGTCCCTGTGAATTAGAACTGTCAATGGCTATGAGTGTGAGAGGTGTAATGGGTGAAGTTTCTCAAGGCTGCGTTTGGGGAGTCCAGGTGGACTCGTGTCACTTAATCTCTCACTCCTGGCAGCAAGAACCAGCTTCATTTAAGTCTAACTGCATTTTAATTCATTAAATTTAACCTGTTTCTTTGGAGTCACATTTCTTTTGCCAAGACATCAGGAATTACCAATTGGTACCCTCCTAAGGAGGCCACGATTCCAATCATAAGTCTATTTCTTGCATCTTCTTCAGAATGGGCTTCAGAAACAGGTTTGGGTGTCACAAAAAAAAGTCAAGAGTCCTTAATAATCAACTGCCTTTCCTAAGGAAATGACATCATTCACATCAATCAAGAGATTCCCTGCCTGCAGACTTAACTATTCATTTAACATGGAGGGCTAGGCTTCTGTCTGTCTTCAAAAGTCAAATTCAAGGTTTAAAACTGTCAGAGGGCAGAATATGGGTCTAAGTTCAAAAGGAAGTTTCCAAATAAGTGTTCTTGAAACACTTCATAATAACAACTTCATCAGAATATGTTTATTAACTTTCATTGATGCAAATAGTTGAGCAGTTAGAGATAAATAGATTTATATTAAAAATTAGTTTCATTACTAGTGTGCCTATAAAAATACATATGTTTATAGAACCAAACACACATATATATTTAAAACATACTAAGTAGATTGTTAAACAAACAGAAGGGAGAGAAATTGCACAATTCCATATTGTTTAGAAAAACAAAAGAGGACTACAGAGTAATAGAAATCTCTTCTTTTAATGTTTTAGACATGTGCCCAATAATTTTAAAATCATCAAGAAAAATATTCATCAATTACTTATCTGTTACTGAACATATCACTTCTATAGGTTTCAGTGGGCAAAAATTAATGAAATAAATAAAGTTCAAAGGCCGGGCACGGTGGCTCGTGCTTGTAAGCTTCAGCCTATGAAGCGGCCGGGGCCAGGGATCGCGGTTCGAGTCCCTCCTGGGGCC
>PVHY01032669.1:0-11710 GCA_004024945.1 Uropsilus gracilis
GCAAAGGGCCCCTGGCCTGCTTCAGGCAGAGACTCCAAGGACTGGCTGCTGGGGGGCGGGGAGTAGGGGGGTAGACGGTCTGAGGTCAGAGGTCAGGGCGGCCTGTCTCAGTCCCCCTCCCACCCGAGGCTCCTGGCCGGGCATCCCCACGTGGTTCCCGGGGCCAGCCCCGGTTCGGGCCTGGCGTCTTCATGGCAGCGTCCACAGCGCCCAGCATGGACCATGAGTCCCCGGTCACGTCCTGACACGGTGCACCCGGGGAGCGCCCCGCCCCGCAGCGCCCCGCAGCGCCCCGCCCCGCCCCCCACGCAGCCCAGCCACACACCTCCTTGGCCAGCACAGAGCCCTGTTATAAAGTGATTTTATTAAATTGATCTGGACATACCGTAGGTCAAATAATATTCTCCGAAGGTAACAATCATGGACTTTAAAGCTCGACATAAAATTAGTAGCTTCCGAAGTGTTAGTCATATTCCCCAGCAAAGGCGTGATAAAATAATTCAACTATGTAGAAATATAGAACTCTAGGACTAGCCGGAAACTCGGAAATCACGGCGCCTACCGTCCCGTCCTGGGAGGAGACGAGACTCAGAGATTAAGCGATTTGCCCAAGCTCACAGACCTACGGGAATAAAGCTAGAAATCAAACCAACTGCTCCTACAACTAAAACCCTATCCGGGACACTCCAACGGGCGCTACGACTAAAGCCTGGCTCCGCGCTGCGCTCCCGCCCGGGGGACACGCATCACGACCCACGACGGGTGGCCGGCGGCCTGGAAGGGGCTTTCTCACTAACCGGGCAGCGCCGTGCGGGGGCGGCCGTGCGGCGGGGGCTCCCCCACGCCTGCCAACAGAGGCATCTGGGTGACAGCCCAGATGCTGCCGCCGCCCCCCCCCATCCCCCCCAGCTTCATGGCCCAGCCCCAGGGCGCTCCTTGCACGCTCCTCGCCGCGCCGAGGTCTCTCGGTTACTCAAAAAAGCCCCCTCCAGCCGTACAGATGAACTTAACCCAAACACAAAGAGCAAACCAAGCTTCGTTTTCAGCGCTTCGATGACGACTCCGGCGGTTCACGTGCCGACCTCGGCAGCGACAGACGCCGCGGAGGTCCGCGACGCCCCCGAAGACTTCCTGAGCAAAGGACTGCCTGTGGGAATCAACGCAACAGGAGTGAGAGGGGAACAAAGGGACGCTCGCTGCGAGCCTCCGGCCAGTGGGGCCTTCGGGGCTCCGACGCCCTCCCGGAGCGGCGCACCCGAGCTTACTAGTGATCGAGCCGGAGTTAGAAACAAAGGGGCCTATCAACATCAGGGCGCGGGGCCCCTGGGCCCCGCTGCCCGCCGCGGGCTGTGCCCAGGCTGCGCCCAGGCTGCCCAGGCCTTCCCTGACCGCTACTAATGCTGCCCCGCCCACCCCCCCACCGCGCTAAACCACCACCTAGTTTATCTTCTTCATAGCACTTAGCCACTATCTGAACTACGCTATTTACCTCTGTACGTGCTTATCGCGTCTCCCCCAAGACTCGGACCCGGGAGAGGCCCCGGCCACCCACCTCTTGGTGCCCGGAGCTGCCCACTACGCACTTGCTGAGTGAACGGATGAGGAGAGTGAGCTCCACAGACAGCCACGCCCAACAGGGACGGACAGGGCCGCGGGGTCCTCCCTGAAGGGCGCCAAGGCCTCCGCACGCGCAGCTGCCCCACTTGGCCACGGCCTGGCGCCCGCCCCCGCACATGGGCGGGCCCCCCCTCCTAGCCAGGGGCTGGGGCCACGGCAGGCCCCGGACGGAGAGAAGTCCTAACTCGCGCGCTGCTTCCTCCCTATTTACATTCAGCTCTCTCCCCAAAGATTCAAGTTACCACATGAGATGGAGCCACCAGAAACGGAGTCTGACTGAGGCAGACCGTGATGCGCGGAATCCACAGAATTAAGACAGAGTTCAAGGGCGGTTCGGAGGCGGGACGGCCCCCAGACTCCCCTGAGCGCGTGGGTGGGACGGTGAGCCGGCCGGCGCCAGGGTGAACCTGAATGCCATCTAGGAAGGCGTGGGTAGCATGGGTGCTTGAGGACACGTGGGTGGCATGGGCCAGAGAGAATGGGCACGTGGAAAGGGCTGTAGGCCTGAATCCAGCGGCAACCTCAGAAACACCAGCACCACCTCGGGGGAGCTGTCCGTCTCCGGCGCGGACGCCGGCTGCTTGCGGGGCGAGGGGGGTGCGGGTGCGGGGGCACGGGTACCGTCTGCGCACGCGCGCGGGCCGGGGCTCCGGGGGCGGGGCCGCCCCCCGGGCAGGAGGGCTCCGCCGGGGAGGCTGGCGCCGGGGCCGGGAGACACACCTCCGCCCGGGGCCTCGGCCCGCGCTGGGCAGACGCTCAAAGGGATTCCAGGTTCAAAGGCAAGCCGTGGCGCCCGCTCGGCCCGGATCACCGCGACCCACGCACACCTGCCGCTTCAGCGGGAGCGGCCCGCCGGGGCTTGCTGCGCGTCCTTGGGCCGACGAAGGTATCGCGGGGTTTCCTTCCTTCCTAGTGGCACTTACGGGTTTTCGGATCTGTCCGCTCAGCAAGCTGCGCTACATGACCGATATCTTGAGGTGGTTCCGCTCCTTCGTGTGCACCCGCTGGTGGATGCAGAGGCTGGTGCTCTGGCTGAAGGCCTTCCCGCACTCGTCGCACTTAAAAGGCTTCTCCCCGGTGTGCACCCGCTGGTGGATGCAGAGGCTCGAGCTCTGGCTGAAGGCCTTCCCGCACCCGCAGCACCTATAGGGCTTCTCCCCGGTGTGCACCCGCTGGTGGATGCACAGGCTGGAGCTCTGGCTGAAGGCCTTGCCGCACTCGTAGCATTTGTAGGGCTTCTCCCCGGTGTGCACCCGCTGGTGCATGCAGAGGCTGGAAGTGTGCCTGAAGGCCTTGCCGCACTCCTCGCATTTGAAGGGCTTCTCCCCGGTGTGCACCCGCTGGTGCATGCAGAGGTTCGAGCTGTTACTGAAGCCCCTGCCACACTCGCTGCACACGTAGGGCTTCTCGCCCGTGTGGACCCTCATGTGGATCTGCAGGTGCGAGCTCCAGTTGAAGGCCTTGCCGCACTCGTAGCATTTGTAGGGCTTCTCCACCGTGTGGATCTTCTTGTGCCGGTTGAGCTTCGTGGTGGTGCTGAAGTCCTTGCCGCAGTCGTCGCACTTGTACACCTTCTCGCCCGTGTGGTCCCGCCAGTGGATGTGGAGCTCCGAGATGTGAAAGAAGCCCTTGTCGCACTTGTCGCACTTGTGGGGCTTCTCGGCAGCGTGCACCTTCTGATGCACGAAGAGGTCCGCTCGCTCGGAGAAGAACTCCCGACACATGGGGCACTTGTAGATCATCTTCCTGCCTGGGGCCGTCAGTCGGAGGAGAAGGCTTCCGGCTGCCCTCACAGGCTCGCGGCCGCGGTCCCTCACTCGGCCATGGCGGCAGCCTATCTCAGGCCGGCCCCGCGCGGCGGGCTCACGGTGCGCCTCGGCGTCCCCCTGCCCGTCTGTCTGGGGACGCTGGCTTCCTGCATAGCGCCCCTCGCTTCCACGCGAACCCCGGCCTCGCCCACGCAGACGGCGCCTTCAAACCCTGAGCTGCCTAGACCCCCGGGGGCTCGCAGGGGCAAACCTTCGCGCTCTGGGGCCCCTGGACGCTGCCTCCCGCCGGGCGACCCCGCGCTGCACTCGGCCGGGCGGAAGCCGGAGCAGTGTCCCTGCGGCGGCGGGCGCGGCCCCGGGTGGTCCGGCCGACCCCGAGCCCCCACACATGAGACGGGGGCCTCCGGAAGCAGCTCCTCGGGCCCCGGGCGTCAGTCCGTTCTCGCGAGGGGTCCCGCGGCCGGTGTCACTCCAGGCTCCTGCGACACAACACAGACACGGTGAAAAGGCGGCTCCGCCCAGAAACGTCGCCGTCTGGCTGGAGGGGGCAGCAGCAGCACCGACCTCTGGCTCCTGAGCAGCACTCTTCTCCCGCGGCAACGCGCTCCGGACAGACGGATGGACGGACGGACGGCAGGGGACGGCAGGCCTGAGGGAGAGAACGCACAGGCGTCAGGTCCCGCCCCGAGCATGGCCGCCGAGCCGCGGGGGCAGTGCTGGAGGGCAACGGACTCCTCCGCAGACCCCGCGGGAGCCTGGGCCGCCGCGGCCCTGCACAGCAGAGGCAGGAGGGCACATCACCCCCAGCCTGGGCTCGGGCAGGACGGTGTCGCGGCTCCGAGCTGGCCCGCGACGCTCCGTGCACAGGAAGCGCACACGCGAGACACCAGCAGCCAACGGCCTTTCCCCGCCTGCCTGTCTCAGAGGTGTCGGATGGACTTTAATACAGTCCGGACCCTTAGCCTAAAACCTCGGGTCCGGCCCAAGCTGCCCTGCCACCCCCTCCCCCAGGCGCAGACCACACCTGCTGCGCCAGGGCCCGTGCCCTCCCGTGCCCAGACCCTTCTCCCGTTCCGCATCCCGCTGGAGGGAGGCTGGGAGGAGGAGCCGGCCGTGTGCCAGCCGCCCCCCCCACCCAAGGCAGCCTCTGGCTCAGCCGCCACCGTGATCTCCTTTGATGCCCCCAGAGCACAGAACTTGCAGTTATCCCACAGCTCCCGGCTGCCGGCCTGCCCCCGCACGAGGACAAGCCTCCGGGAGGAGCCCCGCTGCCGGCTGTGGGAGCCGGAACCCGGAAGCCGGCGGAGCACGGGCGCCCACCGCACAGCCCCGGCCTGCGCCAGGGCCTGTCACTGGCACACCGGCCTCACGCCCCGCGGACACGGGCGCAGAGCCCAGTGCTCCCTTACCCGCCCCTGGCAACCCGCCGGGGCAGAGCAACGAGAGAGAACCATGAGGAAGCGACCAAAGGAAACAGTCCTACGCCACCTGCCTCTTCCCGGGCGGGGCGGGGCGGGGCGGGGCCGGGCCAGGCCGGGCCGGGCGAGCGGTCGCTGCTTCTGCTCAGGCCCAGCGAGCGACGGGCCAGGCACCAACGGGCCGCAACCAGGCGCTGAAACACCACCCAGCAACGCACGTTCTCACCCTCCCAAGCGCAGCCCACGTACGGCTAGCGCCAGGGCCACTGGGCACACACCATCCTTCGTCCCCACGCTGCCCGTCTAGAGACCAGCCCCAGGACACGCCGGCCCCTCATCCAGGCAGAGCCCGCCACACGCCACAGCGCCCGCTCACAGCGCAGCCCGCCGGGCACAGCGCAGCCCGGAGCCCGAGGCTCAGCTGTGTGCGGGCGCCGGGAGGACGACCCAGGTGGAACGTGGGCCGTCCCGGGGAGGAAGGAGACAGAGGTCACGCTTCCCGGTTACAACTCGTCACCCGGGCTCGGTTTTACAAACGTGTTTATTCAAAAAACTAACAAAGTCCCTAACAGACGGTGAAAGGCCCAGTCTTCAGCCCACGCTGCCCACACGCCCTGCGCGGCCCTCCCATGGCCGGGCGGCTGTGAAGAGCTCAGACGGCTTCCGGAAGGCCAGCGTGTGGCGGCGCTGGCGCGCCCAGCAGCAGGACAACACGAGGGACGGTGCTAGCCACAGCCAGACGCAGACTCGGGCGACGACACAGTCGCACGGGCCAGGCCCGCGGCTCAGTCCAGAAACGCCTGCCTGAGCCCGCGCTCCCCCCCCCCTCGCCAAGGGCCTGGCACAGCGCCGTGAGCCGGCATGCGCACCCGGAGGACATGGGGTCCTGGAGCCCCGTGGTCCGAGGAGGGACTGGAGGCACGGACACCACAGCCCTGCCCTCTTGTGCCCAGCCTCCCCGGACACCTGCTGAGACCCAGCGAGGGGGGCAGCCACGTGGCATCTCCTCGCCGCCCGCACACTGGGGCTGCAGGCACACCCCTCTCCGCGCTCACCCCCCCTCCGCAACTCCCCCTGAGAGAGACGTCCCGGGACCTTGAGCCCGCAGCGCACGGCCGCACTGTCGGCGCCCACGCCCTGGACTGGCCCCCACGTCCGCAACACCAGAAAACACAGAGGCCAAGACACACACGCACCCGGGCTGCCATCCCGGCCCCCCAGGCCATGGGCAACCGGGCCAGCGTGGGGCCCGTGCGAGGGGTGGTCCCGCCCAGGCCGGGGTCCCGGGCAGCCCCCGGCGCGCCCCACCCCGTCTCCACTCACCACCCCCCTCCAGGGCTCCCCAGAACCAGCTGGCGACCCAGCCCCCTGCCCCAGCCTGCGTCTCAGCCCGGCATCCCCTGGGGCCAGGGCCGGGGCCAAGCAGCTGGCACGGTCGAGGCCCCCGCCCCGCACCGAGCACACGCCCGGCGCTGACGAGCGTGTGGCCGGTCTCAAGGACGCCCTTCCTGGCGCCCGCGGCACCGAGGACAAGGAACCTTCCTCCCATGTCTCCTCTTTCGCCCGTTTCCCGGCGCGGCTCAGGCGGGCGGGCTGTGGCGTCCGCCTCGGCTGCTCCTCGCGCCCTCGTCTCTCCGCCCAGCCACTCTTCTGGCGCGTAGGGCGTCAGGTGTGCCCGCGCTCTGAGCCCACCTGAAGTGGGGGTGGCGGCCTGCTGGGCCCTGCCCTCACTCCCCTGAAAGGCGTGCATCCCCCCCGGACTGAACCAGCAGGCACAGGTCGAGTCTCTCCGGAAACTGAGGGCAGAAGCGGCCTTGGCAGCCTGGGATCAGGGTGACCTGCGGGACCAGCAGCTCTCCAGACGCGGCCCGGACACCCGGGGCCCCCAGCCTTGACCAAGCAGGACAGGAACGGTTTTGAAAGAACACGAAGGCGCCGCTCGCCTCCCGCTGCACTGGCCTCGGGACACGGCCGTGGAGGGCGGAGGCGGCTGGGGAACAGCCCCGGGCATGGGCGCTCTGAGGACACCGAGTGTCACCCTCAAGGACACTCACCCGGCCGAGTCTGGGCCTGGGGTGCCTTCCCTGCCCTGCCCTCCTCGTTCCTCAGTCGCACGACCCACAGCCACGAACCCGCGCCTCGCCAGTCTCAGCAACCCAAGGTGGTGCCGGCCGCAGCCAGAGCAGACGTGGCGCCGCCAGCTCTGACGCGTCCTCTTGGCTGGCCAGGACACCTGGCAGAGCCCGGCTGGCACTGGAGAGGGACCGGAACGCAGCCGCGCAGGGCAGGAGCAGGCAGGCTTTGCCAACACGGGGGGAACTGCCGGAGGCCTCGGTCACCTGCAGTCAGGTGGCGGCGAGGCCGGGATCCGGGGAGCCCATTCCGGCCGCACACACCACGGCTGCAGATGTCTGAGGAGGCCGAGGGCAACCCCAGCGCAAGCAACTCTTTCTCGCGCTTTGCGTACGGCAGCAAGATCCGCACGACCCTCAAACCAAGGTCCTCTAAGTGGCCCGCAAGAGAGGCTCTCAGAGCGCCAGAGGCCGCTGGGCGGCAACACCGGGACCCGAGCCGCAGCGTCCAGGGCGCGGGGGCCACGGGGCTCCCTGCCCGTGCCGCTACCTGTGAGGCTGGGCGCCTCGTCCCCGCCGCCCGGAGCACCGCGCTGCAGGAGCGCGAGGCGGCAGCAGCTGCCCTCCGAGGCTCGTGCGCGCAGGACCGCGCCGAGCTGTACCGCCTCTTCCACGAGGCGCCGGGTGTAGACAAGGGCCGTTTCCCATCGCAACGTCCCGTGCCTGCACCACGAGTCCTGCGAGCGCTGCTGTGAGGCTCTGGCTGCGACCCCAGCAGGGCCGAAAATGGCCCGCGGAGCAGGACGCGCCCAGGCCCTCAGGGGGCAAAGGGCCTGGGCGCCAGAGAGGCCGGGCTGTCTTCAGCCCCGTGTTTTCCAAGGCGGAGAGGAGGGGACCGACAGGCGCGAGCCGTACCCAGCCGCAGTCTGCCTGTGGGCAGGAGAAGCACCCGCAGTCCTCACGCGGGTCCCCGAAACCAGCCTTCGGCACAACCCGCCACCAGGCTCGGGGCGGCCTTGCCGCCCGGCCCAGCCCGGCAAGGCGCCTGTCCCACGCGGGCGGCAAACGCTCCCCCCACACGACCGGGAAGCTCCAGGAGCCAGCTCGGTCCGACGCCGACCCAAGGGCGACGACGATGCCTCAGGCGCGGGACATGTGGACCCTCCGCCGGGAGCCACTTGGCCCAAGCGGCCGCGTGCGGACAGGATGGGCCAGGAGGCCACCCGCTCCGCCACGGCTGCCGTGCCCGCCTGCCCCGGGGCCCAGGCACAGCAGAGGCAGGGACCACTCGGGCCAGCCTCCACCGCGCCTTCGGATGCCCCGAGCGAGGCAGGGAAGGTGCACGCGTCAGCCGCCCCAGCTACCCAGGACAGTCTAGGTCGGCACGAGTGACCCTCCACAGAGGACGTGCAGGCTAGCTGGCCGGGCAGGCTCACACGGACAGGCGCCCGCGCTGCCCACCAGCAGCCCACCTTGCAGGGGCCAGGCCTGCCGTCCCTGGCACCCGCCCTGGGCCACCTGCCCTGGGGCCAGTGGGGCCAGCGGCTCGCACGCCTCAGGCCCAGCCCTCTCGTGTGGTGGCCGCCTGGCGCGTCTGAGGAAGGCGCTCTGCTCCCCCCCAGCGAGTTGCGGCGGGGAGGCTACAGCAGGCCTGCCCTCGCGCCTCTGCGCCCACCCTACCTGGCGGTGCAGCCGGCAGCCCCCCTCGGGGTGCGCGCCTGTGCTGGTCCCTTCGGCCTGCCGCGGGACGCTGGCCACGCAGGCGGCGGGGAGCGTCACCCCTCGGACCCTCCACGCAGGTCCCAGGCTCCGCGGACACCCCCCTGCGCCCCCAGGGCACAGTCCCACCCAGGCTGCGCCACTGGGTCACCTGCGCGTGGGGCGACAGGAGCGCGCGTGGGACAGGGCCCTCGGGGAGCCCACCCGCCTGGCCCGCCGCGCAGCACCTGGTCGCAGACCCACCAGCCGGCACCCGCGCGGGCAGCCCCTGCTCATGGGAGCAGGTCCCCAGGGGCGTGACGCCAGCCTCGCGAGCTGATCAAGGGAGGCTCCGAGGAGGACGCCGACCGGGCACGCAGGATGGCGGGGCCCTGCTCCGCCCCTTCTGCAGAGAGGGCCCCCCAGAGAAGCCTACGTGGCCACGGCCAGGCAGACGCAGCCCAAGCGCTGGGAGGGGCTCAGCACACGGCCCCGGGACCCGCAGGGAGAAGACCAGGCGCGGAGACGCACGTCGCGTCTGCTTTCGCTGGAAGGCGCGGCAAGGCCGTGCGGGGAGGCCCGGAGCCCGGCCACACGTGGGCAGAGCCGGCCTCCTCGGGGCTGGGGCTGACCGCACGCGGCACTGGGAGACGGGGTGACAGCGTCCTCTCCCCCTGGCCATCAGCGCGTGACACACGCCCGTGTCTGCCGAGGGCGCCGCCGCAGGCCAAGGCTCGAGACCCGCTGACCGCTCCCTGTAATTAGGCCCGTCTGCTCAGAGCCCAGCCCGCCCGTCTTCCCACGGCCGCGGCAGCCCGCGCCCCAGCGACCCGCCTCCGCCCAGCCCTGCCCGACCTCCGGTCCAGGATGGGTCTAAGCCCACCTGCCCGCAGGCCTTCCTCACGGGGCGCAGGCACGCCACACGCAGCACAGGCCCCCCTTGCCCAGCCGCGCCTGGGCCCTGGCAGGCTGCCGAGTAGAGCGCTGGACCCGCAGTCCGAAGCCCTAGGTGGCACTCCTGACCCAACGCCGAACAGAACAGCGATGGGTCCCATCGGCCTCCGCCGCCTCATCCGCAACATGGCCTCACGCCTGTTCCAGCCGCCAAGTGCTCAGTCTGCCCCCGGGCCCGGGCAGGTCGCTGCTGCCGTCCTCTGTGCTCCAGGAGGCTGCGCAGACGGAGGCGGGGGAGGAGCAGGCTCTCCCACCAGGCCGGCCGCCCGGGGCCTGCACGCTGGGCCGGAGGAGGGCCCGCGGCGGCGCTGCCTCCTCCCGCCTCTCCGGCCGCCCCAGCTCCCCCAGGGCACCACTCTCTCCAAGCGGCCGGGAGCTCCTCCCGTAAGGAGGACCAGCGGGAGCTGGGCAGGGGAGGGGCGGCGCCAGCACACAGTGAGGATGACTCCGGGCCCCAGGACGTGTGTCCTCGTCCCATGGGCTGCGGATGGACAGCCCAGAGGGCAGCACGCCGGGCCCGGGAGGCGAAGAACAGACGCGGGGCCCAGGGGTGGAGGGGCAGGGGCAATCCCTGCAGTCACGCGGGCCCAGCCTGGAAGCTGAAGGAGGGGCGCGGAGACCTGGAGACAGGCAGCAGCAGGAGCGGACTGTGTCCCGGGCCGCGGGGGCGGGGCCGCCAGGTGGGCAGGCCAGACAGCCACGGGTATCTGCGAGCACAAGGCGGCGAAGCACAGCGACCCCGACCAGCTGCTCTCCCGGCCCGGGCCGCTCGCGCACCGGCCCGCCCAGGACGCGCACTGCCGAGAGGCGCTTCCGGCCTCGCAGAACCCAAAGGCCACGGCCACTGGACGCGCCCCCGCCCGCGCACAGCCCGCGCCTGCGCAGTGACCGCGTCTTCGCACGTGACCGCGCCTGCGCAGTGACCGCCTTCTGCCCGGTGCTCACACCCAGGACGCAACGCGCAGCTCCCGCTTCCGACACGCCAAAGCAGGCCCGGCCAGAGACAGCCCAGGCCAGGCCACTGACCCACAGCCGGACACGGGGCTCGGGAGGGGACGCATGCAGCCCGGCGCAGGTCACCAGGGCAGCGCGCCAGCGCCACCCGCTCTCCCCAATCGCCGCAGCGCTGCCTCTGGAACGTGCTGTGCCGAGGACTCCGCCGACTTCCAGGGGCTCCAGACTAAGGCAGGCAGAGCCTGGCCGGAAGAGCAAAGCACGCACGCGTCACCCGCCTGTCCCGGAGCAGCGGCCACGGCCACAAGGAGCGGGTCCCCGTCACCAGGGGCAAGCCTGCGCTGGAGACCGAGCAGGAGCTCGGAGCCGCCGGCCACGCCCCGCCTGTGCCCGCCGGGGGACACGGGAGGGGGGCCGAGCGGACCCACGCAGCTCGGAAGGGCACGGGCGGGCGCTGGCCACGGCGCAGGGGTCCCGTGCAGACACCACGTTCCCAGAGACGCCCCTCGGGAAGCTGCCGGTGCCCTGTCCAGTGCTGCCTCACCTCCGCGTGTCCCCAGGGCCTAACCGCTGACCGGTGCGGGAAGGGGGCCCAGCACGACGGAGGCCGCTGAGCTGCCCTGGCCTCACGGCAGGCCGGCCCTCGCCGCGAGTAGGACTTGGCACAGGGGAGGGACACCCTTCGGGGGAGGGGACAGGAGCCGGCCGCCGCCTCACCGGCACTCACCCCCCTGCCCCTCGCTCCCCAGAGGAGCCTGGGACACGCGCAACGTCACTGTGCTGAGAGCCGCGGAGCGACCGGAGCGCGTTCTGGGTTCCGCGTGACAGACACCAAGCCTGCCCGGGCCCGACAGATGGGGTGGGGGGACGACGGACACACACAGAGCCACAGCTCAGAGGGCGCTGGGGGAGCTGCCGCGCCTCAGAACGAAGTCTGCAGTCCTCTCAGGCAGTGCGGGCCCCTGGAGAGGCGCCAGCACACCCCACCAGCGGCCTCGGCCCCAACCCAGATGCCAGAACCGCACGGCACAGAACCAGCACCAGGGCACAGACGCCGGCAAGGAGCCTGGAGGAGCTGCCGCGCGGCTGCCCTGCGACAAGCTCCCGACGGGCTCGGCCCGACCCCCGCCTCGGTCACCCCTGGGGACCCGAGCGGCCCGGTCTGTGCTGCCCAGGAGGGCGCGTCCACGACCGGGAGACGGGACAGAGGCCAGGGAAAGAGACCAGC
>PVHY01032670.1:0-11708 GCA_004024945.1 Uropsilus gracilis
GGACCTGGCTCCCGGGGCCTGCAGTTTCCAGTGGAAGGAAAGTTCTGGCAGCAGATGGCGGCCAGGCCCCGGGGCTCTTAGCAACATCACACCTCAAACCAGTTCTCCTGGTTGCCCCAGAACCAGCTGCTGAGCTCCATCGGGAGGGGGCGGCTGCCTCCGGGCTCCTGGGGGTGGAGGGCTGGGCCCGACCCGGCAGACGCTGGAGGAAGGGAGGGAGGCTCAGGGCCGCCGGCTTTGTGGGCCCGGCCCGAGGCCTGGCCTCAGGGGAAAGGGAAGCAGGCCGCAGCTTGCTGAGTCAGCTCACGGCCCTGCGAGGGCTGACCTGGGCTGGCGGCCGGGCCAGGTGTGGGCACCGCCAGGGGGCAGAGGGTGGACGCACCGCCCGGGGCCCAGCCCTCAGGGGCGGCCCAAGAGGCCCAGTTGGCTCCACCTCCCACCTGGGCAGGACCTGGGCCACCCTCTCCCGGGCACGGAGGGGGGACGACGGGGGAGGCTGTTTGGCGCGGGGGTGAGGAGGGCTGAGGCCGGTGGCCGGCCCGGCCGCCCCCCGAGGACCTGCGCTGTCAGGGGGACACTCCAGTGGCTCAGGGCGCGCGCGGGGCTGGGCCGGGCGGTGCCGCTCAACGATGGGAAGCTGTGCGCGCGGCCGGGGCTGGGGTGGGTGGGCAGCGGGGGGAGGGCACCAGGCCAAACACGCCCGCGTCCACGCGCTTCCCTGGCTGCTTTGAGCCGCAGGGCCCACAGGCTCGCTTCTCTGGGGCTGCGAGCAGAGGCCCCACTTCCACCTCATCCTTAGTCAGACCGCCCTTCAGCGCACCTTCCCAGAACAGGCAACTCCACCCTGCCGGGACGGGTGCGGCCGCGGGTAAAGTTACAGCCACGGGCGAAAATAGAAGCGGCCGGTTCAGCTTCTGAGAAGCGGGAGCGAGGCTGAGCCCGCGCCTTCCTCTTCCCCGCGCCTTCCTCTTCCCCGCGCCTTCCTCTTTGCCGGAGGCCGGAATGCAGACGTGATGGCTGAGGCCCGGCAGTCATCTTGGACCCCGAGGTAGCGGCTCGGTCCCCAGAAGGAAGTTGGACTCCAGACGATCGGCCGCTGCTGGAACGCTCCACAGCTGGCTGGAGCCTTACTTAGGCCGGAGCGCGACAGCTGCCTTGGTGGCGGGCCACGATTATTGCGCGTTTTCTGAAGTGTGGGGACGTGCTTGTTCAAAGCGGATATGCTACGGCAGCACACACACGCGCACACACGCAGGCATGTGCACACAGACACGCACACACGTAAATGCGCACACGCAAACTGCACAGACACGTGTGCACACGTATGCAACACATAAACACACGTGCACACACAGACACGAGCAGGGGCAGCGCTGGAAGGAGGGGCGGGGACCGTGGGCTGCATCGCACACATCAACCCCCAGCCCCACCATTTGCTGGCTGCGGCCCAGGTCAGCCTCAGCCTCTCCGCGCGTCAGCTTCCAAACGTGCGAACTGGGAACAGCAGCGGTGACACGGGCGAGGTGTGGGCTTGCGCTCGGGGAGGCGAAGAGAGCCAGCGCTTCTGAAAGCACGGACGGCCTTTGCTTTCGCCGCCGCCGCCGCCCTGCGCCAGGCAGGTCGCGACAGGCCGAGGGGGTTTCCCTGCTCCTCCTCCGACTGCCACGGGAGTCCCACACGGACGAAAGGATGCAGGAGGGATCGGCCGAAGCGCAGCTCTGTGAGGCCCTTCTCCCACGCTGCGCTCCGGGTGTGAGGCGCGGGCTGGTGTGAGGCGCGGGTGTGGGAGCTGCTGTGTCCAGGCCCTGCGCTGCCGTTACGGGGCGGACTCCCTGCTGCGGGCAGCGAGGGCGGGAGAGCGCGTGCTTCTCTGCCAAGGGCCGGCGCCCCCTCCTTGGTTTCTCTGAAGAAACTAAGCCCGAGTTGCAACACCATCAGCCGTTCATTTGTCTGCTCTGGGAATTCATGGGTGGGTAAAGAGGCCCATCCCCTCAAGAAGCGCCCGGCTTGGCAGGGAAGGCGGACGTGACTCTTGAGACAAGCCTCTTCTTAGGTCTGACATGTGCGCTGTCGATGGCAGGAGGTGAGTAAGAGTTTGCCAGGAAGGAGTGCAGGGCGGTGCCCACAGAGGCACCGACACAGGGCAGGATGCACATATATGGTTATCCATGGCATCGCCACCGGCAGGGCCTGCACGTTTGGAAGCAACCCAGGCAGTCCGGAGAGGACTGGCTACGCGGTGGACATTCTACGGCGGAACACTAGACAGCCAGGAAAAAGAACGGCGGGCTCGTGATCCATGCGCGGTGGGGCGAGCTTTCCAGAAGACACCGTTGAGCAAAATGAAACAAGGTCCGGTGGTTAGAAGTAGTTGGCTATTTTGTGTAAGAAAAAGCCCGGGACAACAGCGAACCTACTCACGCTGTTCATCCGCGCGCTGCAGAGGAAGAGCAGCTCAAACGGGACTAATAAGACGCCCCCAGTAAGGAGGAATGTTGCAGGCGTGGTGGGGGCTGCTCCTCCTTGGGAATTTTGACTCATTCACATAAAACGGGAAACAAATGAACATGAACAGGAAACTGGACCTAAACTATGAAACAAAGCGTCATGTTTTGCAAAATCCTACGCACGGATCTGCCAGGAGCTCCAGCGTCCACTGCTTGCTCCCGACCTGCAGAACACAGAGTCTCTGCGGGGAGGGACACAGGCTGTGGTCACCGCAGCTTTGTTCACAGCAGCTGAGCTGTGACCCGGCCCAGGGCCCAGGGCCAGAGCAGTGGGCTAAGAGGGCGCGGCTGCCATGCGCTGCGGAATACTACTGAGCCGTAAACAAGGCGAACTCTTGCCGCCGGCGACGACATGGATGGAACGGGAGAGGCGGATGCTGAGTGACATGTGCAGGGGGAGAGAGACAATGACTGGGTCACCCAGTGTGGGACGCAGAGGAAAGGAGACAGGCGCTGGCAGCAAAACCAAAGCGAACCTGGAAGGTGATTACGGCACTGAGGCTGCGGAAGAGGAGGGTGGACGTGGGACAAAGAGGACGGGTGCCCAGTGGAGCAAAGGGACGGTGCTCTGGCGGGGCGTGTGGGTGGTGGGAACCCTCTGTCCTGAAATCACCTACCGGTAGACCGAGGTCGCGTCAGCGACGGACGAACACAAGGCAGGACTGTCCCCGGCGGAGAAGCCTGCAGGCGCTGAGGCGCAGAGTGGCAGCCAGACTCAACCCTCCCCAGCCCGAGCGGGCTGGCCGGGCCGGGCGTCCGGCGCCATTCGTCTGTCTCAGCGGTTCTGGTTCTGGTTTCAGGACACGCAGATGGTCGCTGTCCCTCTAGAGAGGGCCCGCCGTCCCTTGCTCTCCGTCACACCACGTCAGCGCGGTCCCTGGAGGGCCATCAGGTAGCAGCTTACGCAGTCATGACGTCACGGGTTGTCTGAGCCCGCTCACGTGCTTCTGGGAAAGCACCTTGCCCGCCTCGGAGCTGGGCTCCTACCCCCCCGCCCCTCCCCCCGCCCCTCCCCGCACCAGGTGCCACTTCAGGCCTCCGCAGGGATGCAGGCACTCTGGCTGCTGCCACAGAGAGGGAGACGCCCCCTAGAGCCCCAACCCCGAGGGGCAGACACTCCTCCGGCCTCCGCGCACCCCGGGAGGCGTGTGTCGCTTGGCACCCGGGCATGTGGGGGTGCGCGATGCAGTCCCCCCGTTGGGCAGGGCCACGGAGCAGCTCCCAGGACGGCTGTTCTCGGGAGCCGGGCTCGTGCCCCCCCGAGGGAGTCTCGGGAAGCACCCCCGCCCCCGCAGTTACAGGTCACACCTGCACGTCTTTTTATCTCCGGTTCGAACGGCTGGGCGTCCGGGCTCCTGCGAGATGCCGCCAGGTGAGCGGAGACGACGCGCCTTCCAACGGGCGAGCGTTCCACGACTCTTCTTCGTGCCCAATGAGAAGCTGAGAGTCTCCTGGGCCGAGTCCCGTCAGCGCCTGAGGCGGCGGCGGCCGAGCATCGGGACCCGCAGGCGCTTGTGCTCAGCTCAGGCGCCCGCGTTCCTGGGGGTGTCCAGCCCGGCTCCTCTGGCTCAGCTCCCAAGGGGCTGCGGCCCCGTCTCCGGTCTCTCCCGTGGGCAGCCTGGCCTCAGAGGGGCCGGGCAGGGGCAGAGGGCCATGAAGAGCCCCGACGCACGGTCCCGGCGGCCTGGTCTGCTCTCCTGCCCTGTTGCTGGCTGGAGGTGGCCACGGAGCCGCTGGACCGGGCAGGACGTGGCTCTGCCTGTGCATCGGACGCAGGCCAGCATCTTGTGCGCGTGAACCCCACCTGCCCTGCTCTGCGGGGTCACCGCCTGGGGCGCCTTGCCCCCCACTACTGCGCACAGGGGCGTGCTGGGCATCTGGGCTCATGGCTGTAACCCGTCTCCAGCCACTGCTGGGTTCCAGGCGCGGCTTTGTGGGGGGTTTGTCCATTTTTTCAGTTTTTCTGCATAAACGCCACACTGTGTGTCTGCATAAACGCCACACTGTGTGTCTGCATAAACGCCACACTGTCTTGGAACTAGAGGAGTCTCATCTCTTTCTTTGCCACCTGGATCCTCCACGCTCTTCTTCCCATCTCGGTGCCTAGCTGAGGGCTCCAGCAGGACAGCGGGTCACACCCTCCCCCCTTCTTCCTGGTCTAGGAACTGGGCCGGGCTACTCTCTCGTCCCTCGGTGTGATGTCAGTGCAGATGTTTACAGCTGTTCTCCACCCCCTGAGGCTCCTGCTGACTGGGAACCTCATCAAGAGAAGGGTGGGCCTTGTCCATGGCTCCCTGCAGCATCATGTGAATTCTGCCTCAGCCTGCTCCTGGCTGCCCATGTTTACTGGATGGCGAGTGGTGACTTGGCTGTGACAGGTCACTCTTTCTCTATACCGCTGGAGTCATTTCATGGGTGTTTTGTTAAGAACTTTTGTGGGAAGCCGTAAGACAGGTAAAAAAACCGCCATGAATAAGGACACACCCTTGATCATTCCTATCTAACTTCAGCACACTGAAGATGGATCCCACAGATTCCTTATCAGTGAATGGCAATCCCCTAGCCTCCTGTGGTTAGCCCACCTGAGAGACATTTCCCTGAAAGATAAAGGGGCTTGGCCCCATGAAGCTTTCTGCTAGATAATGAATCCCTTTACCCCCAATGTGCTACGTCTCGTGGGATTTTGATTTTAACTTCCTTTTTGTTTGATTCTTACTGCATTACAACCATTCCTTCACAGAGTATTTAAGAAGTTTGTAAGGCCTAATAAAGTTGGCTTGGTTCAAGCTTACTGAACCCTGGTCTATGATTGAGTCTTTGTCCATTTTAGACGTTGTCATTTCTCTCACCCATTTTCTTCTTCTTCTCACCCAGAGCTTCCAACAAGAGACCTTTTAACCTCAGAGAAAAACATGCCCCCAATTTTTTTCCTCATATCTTTTCTAGAGATGTCTTACCTCTGACAAAGATGCCTCTTAAGATACTTTCCTCAGGGTATCTTTTCTGGAGAAATCTGACGTCTGATAAAGGTGCCCCATAAGATAGTTTACCTCATGGTGTCTTCTCTAGAGACCTTTTATCTCAGACAAAGACACCCTATCTTTTCTGGAGACCTCTTACCTCAGACAAATATACCTCAAAGATGTTTTCCCTCAGAGTATCTTTTCTAGAGAGCTCTTAGGCAGAGAACCCCCCCCCCGCCCTGAGATATACTGTCTCAAGCTATCTTTCCTAGAGACCTCTTACCTCAGAAAAGATATCCCAAAGATTTTTTTCCCACAGAGAATCTTTTCTGGTAGCCCTATTCCTTCAGACAAAGATGCCCCCAAACACACTTCTCCTCAGACTAACTTTCCTGGAGACTTTTTACCTCAGAAAAAAAGATACACCAAAGATATTTTCCTCCCAGAGCATCATTTCTACAGATCTATAACCTCAGACAGAGATGCCCCAAAAGATACTTTTCCTCAGAGTATCTTTTCTAGAGGCCTGTTAGCTCAGAAAAAGTTACCCCAAAGAAGTTTTTCCTAGTTTTCTGGAGACCTTTACCCTCAGACAAAGATGCCCAGTAAGACAGTTCTCCTCAGACTATCTTTTCTGGAGATATTTCACCTCATAAAAGATTTCACCTCATACCCCAAAAATTTTTTCCCCCTCAGAATATCTTTTCTAGAGACTGCTTACCTCAGAAAAAGATACCCCAAAAGTGCTTTTCCCCTCCGAACGTTTTCTAGAGCCTATTACTGATGAAAATGTCCCATAACATACTTTTCCTCAGGGTATCTTTTCTGGAGACCACTTTCCTCAGAAAACGTACCCCCAAAATTATTTCCCTCAGAGTAGCTATTATGGGGGATCTTTACCTCAGAATCCGAACCCCAAGGATTTTTCCCTCAGAGTACCTTTTTCTGGGAACTGCTTACCTCAGATAAAGACAAAAGATGTTTTCCTCAGTATCTTTTCTAGAGAATTATTACCTCAGACAAAGCTACCCCAAAGATGTTTGCCTTCAGAGTACCTTTTCTGGAGATCGTTTACCTCTGACAAAGACATCCGAAACAGGCTTTCTCTCAGAGGATCTTTCCTGCAGACCTCTTACCACAGGCACAGATTCCACTGAGATGTTTACCCTCAGAGAATCTTTTCTAGAGAATTATTACCTCTGACAAAGATGCCCCATAAGACACTTCACCTCAGAGAAATTTTTCTACAGACCTTTCACCTCAGCTAGAGCTACCCCAAAGGTGTGCTTCCTCCCACTATCTTCTCTGGAGACTTTTTATCTGACAAAGATACCCCAGGTGACACTTCTCAGAGTGTCTTTTTCAGAGCCCTTCATTGCAGAAAAAGATACCCCAATGATTCTTCTACGCAGACAAAGCTACCCCAAAGGTTGCTTTCCTCAGAATATCTTTTGTACAGACCTTTAACCTCAGACAACCTACCCCACACATTCCCCCACCCCCCAGACTATCTTCCGGAGACTTCTTACCTCAGACAAACATACTCCAAAGATACTGTTCCTCAGAGTATCTTTTCTATTGACCTTTTATCTCAGACAAAGCTACCCTAGTGTTTTTTCCCTCAGACTATGTTCTGAAGACCGCTACACGTCGGACAACGCTACCCTAACGGTGCTTTCCTCAGAGGATCTTTTCTAGAGAATTATTTCCTCAGCCGAAACTACCCCAAAGGTATTTTTCCTTGGAGTGTGCGGAGACCCATTATCTCAGACAAAGCTACCCCAAAGGTGTTTTTCATCAGAGTATCTTTTCTGCAGACCTTTTACCTCAGACAAAGATACTCCAAAGATTTTTCCTGAAAGTATCTTTTCTAGAGATCTCTTACCTCAGAAGGCTTTTTTCCTCATAGTACCTGTTCTAAAGACTTGTTACCTGAGGCAAAGATACCTGCAAGTTTTTTTCCCTCAAAATATCTTTTCTAGAGGATTAACACCTCAGAGAAAGATATCCCAAAGATTTTTCCTAGGAGTAACTTCTCAGATAAAGAAGCCCCATAAAACATTTCTCCTCAGAGTAACTTTTCTAGAGAATTGTTACATGGGCCAAACATACCCTAAACTTTTTTCCCATGACAATATATTTTCTGGAGAATTCTTACCTGAGACACAGATACCCTAAAGTTTCCCTCCTGCCCCCAGAGTATCTTTTCTGGAGACATTTTACCTCAGACACACCCCAACGCTCATTTTCCTCAGAGTATCTTTTCTGGAGAACATTTTTTTAGAAAGTGAAACCCCAAACACTTTGTTACTCGGAGTATCTTTTCTGGAGATGTTTTATCACAGAAGTACTTACCTCAAAGATTCTTCTCCTTGGAGTATCTTTTCTGGAGACCCTTTACCTCAGTGAAACTTACTCCAAAGGATTTCCCCCCCCCCCATAGTATCTTGTCTGGAAAACTTTTCCCTCAGAAAATGAAAAACCAACACTTTGTTTTCAGAGTATTTTATCTACTCAACTGTTACCTGAGCAAACATACCCCAAAGTTCATTTTCCTCAGAGTATCTTTTCTGGAGACCTTTTTTTTTTCCTCAGAAAATGAAATCTTGAGCATCTTTTTCCTCAGAATATCTTTTTTGGACACCTTCTTTTTCTCAGAGAAACATAATGCAGAGGTTTATTTCCTCAGCGTATCTTTTCTATTGACCTCTCACCTCAGACACCCACAAATTTTTTTGCCACAGGGTATCTTTTCTGAATACCTTTTACCTTAGACAATGATACCCAAACTTTTTTCCCCAGAATGTCCTTTTGTCCTCTTACCCAATGATACTCCCCCAATTTTTTCCCCCAGAGTACCTTTTCTGAAAACCTTTTCCTTCAGAAAACAATGCCCCATAAGATACTGCTCTTCAACTATCTTTTTTGGAGATATTTCTCCTAGAATAAGATACCTCAAAGATGTTTTCCATCAGCCTTTTCTAGAGACTTCTTACCTCAGAAAAAGGTACCACAAAGATATTTTACCCTCAGAGTATCTTTTCTGGAAATCTATTACCTCAGACAAAGATGCCCCATAAGATACTTTGCCTCAGGGTATCTTTTTTTAGAGACATTTTACCTCACAAAAAGATACCTCAAAGTTTTTTTCCTGAGGGTATCTTTTCTGGAAATCTTTTACCTCAGAAAAAGATACCCCGAACACTTTTTTCCTCAAAGTATCTTTTCTAGTAGACCTCCTACCTCAGAAAAAGATATCATAAGATTTTTTTCCCCTTAGATTATCTTTTGTACGGCATTATTAACGCAGATAAAGATGCCCATCACATGCTTTACCTCAGGATATGTTTTTTACAGTCCTTTTACCCAAGACAAAGATACCTCAAACATATTTTCCTCAGAGTATCTTTTCTGAAGACCTACTCACTACACAAAGATGCCCCATATGATAGTTTTCCTCAGGGTATCTTTTCTAGGGGCTGGGAAGCCATAGGGCCATTTTCATTCCTATCTAACTTCAGCACACTGAAGATGGATCCCACAGATTTCTTATCAGCGAATGGCAATCCCCTAGCCTCCTGAGATTAAGCCACAGAGAGACATTTCCCTGAAAGATAAGTTTGCCCCCAAGATGCTTTCTGTTAGAGAGCAACATACCATGTGCAACAAACCATGAGATCTTGGTTTTACTTTCCTTTTTATTTGCTACTGCATTGCAACCATTCCTTCACAGGGCGTTTAAGAGCTTGTGGGGTCCAATAAAGTCGGCTTAGCTGCAAGCTTGCTAGCCCGGGTCTCTGACTGAGTCACTCTCCATCTTAGACCTTTCAATTTCTCTCATGTATTTTCTTCCTTTTCTCACCCACAGCTTACCACAGGCTTCGGCATCTGTTTCACGTGAGCTGAGCTTCTCCCTGGCTTGGGGGAAGGTGGCCTGGAGACACGTCGGAAAGGGTTCCCTCTGCTGGGAGGAGCCCCTCACGCGTGACTGGATGCAAACACTCTAAACGGCCGTATTGAGCAGTGCCTATCAAATCCAGAAGAAACCACCTGACACGTCAGTCCCGGGACTGTCGCTGAAGTACCTGAAAGCTGCGAATTTTGTGAAAACCCATAAAAACGGAGCCACCATTTCATCCAGTGGCTCCACTCCTGGAACCGACCCCAAGGACATCCAAATAAAGGACAGCTACGCTTCTGTTTATTGCAGCACTAATGACAACAGCCGGGGCATGGAAACCGCCCGAACGTCCCCAAACGGGCGTGCGGGCCGGAGAGCTTCCACGTATCTCCAGGACGGAACATTCCTCAGCAGTCAGAGAGCCGGACGCGTGCCACCTGCCGCGGTGCGGATGGGGCTGGCAGGAGTCACGCCGGCGGCCGTAAGCCAGAACCGGTCGGAGCGGGTGGGGCCACCTACACGTGCGGTGGCGGGAAAACAGAAGGACAAGGACAGTCAGAAGCTGCAAACTGGTGGCGCAGGTGAGGCAAACAGCAAGGGCAGGGGGGAGGGGAGGGCAGAGAGGAACACAAGCCGTCACGGTAATGGCTCGCGGGCGCCATGGTGCGGACATGGGCGACGCGGGAGGACGTTGGGGCCTGTAAGGAGGTGAGAGGAAACACGTATCCTCGGTCGCAAGAGAGCAAACTGTGGCGATGGTGCGAAGCGCCGCTCCCGGGCGACGCCCTGCACGCGGCCTGGCCACACGGCGCTCCGCCAGGCTGCGCGTCCCTCCCCGTGGGGCGGGCCACACGTGGGCCTCGCCGCACACCGCGAGGAGGCGTCGGGCGTGAAAGCATCGCCGCATGTGCGGCCCGCGGCCCCCCCTCAGCGCGGCCGGGCGCCTCCCTCCCGCCCCTCCCCCGCCTGGACTCGCGGCTCGTCTTCCTCCACAGAGACCAGGAAGGGGAAGTGGCCGCTGCTGACAGGAGCTATTTTTGTTCTCTCTCCTCGGCTGACGGCCGGTCCGCGCCGGTGAGGCCCTTGGGCGCCCCAGGCCCCCGAGGCAGCAAGCAGCAAGGCCCGCGCGGCCGGGGGACCCCTCAGCCCCGGGCCTTTCTCATCCGTGGAGAGGCCCCCCCCAGGCCCGGGCCGCACGCCCCAGCGGCCTCGGGGAGCGGAGCTCGCCCGCCTTGACGAAGAGGGACGAGCGAGGCGGCCTGTCCTTCTGCCCCTTCTGCCAGGCTGGCCGCTCTCGGGCGCGCGGCGGGCGGGGCTGTGCCCGCGGCTGGACACGTGTGCACAGGGGCAGCGAACACCCGCGCCGGCCCGGGCCGAGGCCTGGCCGCGGTGGGGGGTCTGGGCTTCCGGCGCTTCGCTCCCGCAGCTGCGACGGCGCGTCCAGCCGAGCGTCCAGCTGAGCTCCGACCCGGGCGGCAGGGTGTCCCCCGCGGGGCCGCGACGTCACGGCCACGGACCCGCCCCGCAGCCACACAGCCGTGTGCTCCCTCCCGCTCGTGGCTCCCTCCTGCTCGCGGCTCCGCGCTGCGGCAGGAAGGGGAAGGAGCCCTCAGGACCGCCCAGCGCCTCCGGGACCCGCTGCCCGGCGCCCTGGACACCCCCTGGTCCGCTGGCCGGGCCGGGCCTCTCGCGGAGGGGGGCGCCTGCGGGGCCCAGAGGCAGCGGTCCTGGGAGGGAGCACCCGTCACCGTCCGGCTGCCGTGGGGCCCCCTGGGAAGCCGCCGGCCATCTGGACACCGCAGCGAGCAGCCTGGTCCCGTGTCCGTGTCCCGCAGGCCGCGTGCCCCGGCCGGGCGCCTGGGCCAGGCCTCCTTGGCACTGGCCCCTGAGCGCCTCGTTCGCCGCCGGGAGGCCTCTCGTCCATGGGCCACGCTCGGCGGCCTCGGGGGCCCCGGGGACAGGGCGGCGGCTCCAGCCCTGGCCAGGCCCTGGACGCCAGCATGGACGTGCCGGCGCTACCGGACGCGGGGTGCAGACCTGGAGCCCGGTTCGGACGCAGCCGGCGGAGCCTGAGCTGCGGGGGACGTGGCAGTGGGGCTCGGGCGGCGGCCACGCCGAGGCCGTGCGTAGAAGGCCGAGCCCCGGTGGCCGGGCGGCTCCTGGCCCCGGCAGGCCTGGGGAGCAGAGCGAGCGGCAGCCTGGGGTCGGCCCTGCCGGCGGGAAGAGGCCAGCGCGGCGTGGGGCTCCCTCGGGGCCCTGGCCCCCACGGCCGAGCCGGGGCCTCCCTGACGGGCCAGGCCGGCGCCGGGGCCCTGGGAGGGGCGCTGGTGCCCGGGC
>PVHY01032672.1:0-11729 GCA_004024945.1 Uropsilus gracilis
ACTCAAGCAATCCCCAGCCTCAGCTTCCCAGGTAGCTGGGATTACAGGCACGCACTACCATGTCCAGCTAATTTTTTGGAACTAGGTCTCGCTGGCTCCAGGCAACTCGAACTGCGATCCCTAGCTCCAGCCGCTTCATAGGCTGAAGCTTACAGGCACAAGCCACCCTGAAGCTAAATGGTTAAATTATATATCCCCTATTTCACACTTTCAGAAATTTAGCCTAGTTTTACTTTAGTTTTAAACACACCAATCTCGTATGTGAATCTCAGCAATGAAAGGTGATATACTCATAGTTCATAGTTCAACTCTTTTAATAAAAAGCAGATGGACAGAAAACTGTTAGGGGAAATTATAGAAAGATTCCTGAACACAAATTTGCTGACCAATCAAAGTAACTATTAGATTCATAAAATAAACACAGAAAGTACTAAGATTTTCAATTCAACATTTTATATTAATAATGTCACTTTTAGCCCACAACACAATGTGACAAACTATATAATGTTTGTCAGTTTAAAGCAAGACTTGAATAAATCAACAAGTAACCATTCAGGAAAGCATGGAAGCATTTCTGAAGACTTTTTTCCCTTACCTTAGCAAAGAGAGAATTATAGAAATCATTTACAAAACGAACTAGAATCAGCTCATTCAGTGGTTAAACAGTGGAAATGTTAATGTTTTAAAAGGGTCTATTCATAGGAAATAGTCAAAGGATAAAAACTGCATATATAAATTTATCATAGCAGTTTTTAATGCACCAAGCAGAACCAAAAAGGTCTTTCTATTTATGTGATTCACAGACAATTCTATATGCTGTCACTCAACTGCCAAAATTAAAGAAGTATTAAAATGTCAAAATTTTGCCAACTACCATGGGAGATAATAGTGCATGTATTATGTATTTTCTCAAGAAAGTAAAAGGGAAAAAAAAAAGACTAAAAAATTCAGATTTCAACAACACCAAGAAAAGAAATTAAGGTGTAAAATTTAAGTGTCCCCTTAATGTGATATTTTTAAGTACTAGTTATATTTTCCCCGATTTAAATTATTAGTTTAAGGGAGCAATCGCCTGAGTAAACTTAAGCATCTCCTAAAATAGTTTTGTATAGAAAGGTACAAATAAACGAATAGGAAATGAAAGCCTTAACTGAACTTCTTTTGGCCCCTCAGTTTGCCCCAAGAAAAGTCTTAAATTATTCACTCGTTTAGTAAACTGATCTACTGCATTACTTTGGTCATGATTCAAGTAAATCTATGATGAAAGGCAATCAGAAGAGAGTTAGGAGACAGTTTTAGTAGCTGTCCTAGGCCCACCTCAATGGCAGAGTGCAACTGTTTCAACCTGAAATATTGTAATAAAATTTACATAAACTATGCCAAAGAGAATAAAAATGTAGAAGCAGAGGCAGGCATCAAAGAGTCAAAGAAAATAATTTTACAATCACTTAATTGTTTTTGTCAGTTAAAAACTTGTGACCTAACTCAATAAAATTCTCATTTCCTGTTTCTCAAGGAAGAAAAGAGATCAAGGAACTCAGATCATTGAGGTAACTCCCCTTAAACACATAAGACAGGCTCCACTTAAGGTGAGGTTAAAATTCTGGACAGATGACCCATCAGTTTGTGGGTATATAACTGCAAATGATGTAATTGTTGCATTTAACTTAGGCAATGGCCCTTAAAGTATAGCCCATGTTATTATGATATAATGCTTTAAAAATGTTTGAAAACATGAATATATAAACTGGTTATTCTTTCCTCAAAGATTATCACCTAATTTGATGTTGCATCTCTTTTGCCATTATAAAAGGCTTGGTCTGTGATTAGGTTATGTTTCACCTGCATATTGTGTAGTATGGCTGACAAAATTCATCATCTGGTGCTATACTACTATCATGATTGAGCTCTGGTTCAGGCTAGGTACTAGATGTCCTCCCTAGGCCTCAATTTTCTCAGGTAGGGTAATGAAAATAGCACCTACTCATAAACTTGATATGAGATCTAAACAAGGAAATGCACCTAAGGCAGAGTGTAACAGCTGGCACGCAATCAGTACCCAATAAATAACTGCTAAGTTACCAATGATGTTTACACGAAACAAGACCTGAATAAACATGTATTTTGTAATGAAAGAGAGATACATGAAAGAAAAATCAAAGTGGTAACTGGAACCTAACAATGCTGAGATGAAATGGAAGCTGTCTGAAAGATTTTATAAGAAAGTACAACATGCTGAAGTTTTAAACATACTGTGTGATGCAGTGTATATAAACAATGCGTATCAGCCAGTCTAAAAAAGAGGAAAATTTGACACTTGCTACACTATGGATGAACCTTGAAAGCATTATTCTTTTTTTTTTTTTTTTTTTTTTTAAGAGACTAGGTCTCACTACGTTGCCCACGGTTGTCTCGAACCCATAGACTCAAGTGATCCCAGCCTCAGTCTCCCAGGTAGCTGGGATTATGGGAGCGCGCCACCACACAAGGCTTTGAAAGCATTATTCTAAGTGAACAATCTTTAATGTGGTCCAAAGTCCTGTGCAATTTGCATCCTGGCCTGCTGTGCTGCCACTGACCCTTTTTACTCTCCCACTGACATGCAGCAGTGACTCCTGCTTCACAAGTACCTACCTGCCCTCAACCCAAAACACTCTTTCCCCAGAACATGCATGGCTCACACCCTGACTTTACTAGTCTTCACTTGAATGTTGGTTCCCCAGAGACTCTCTACCTAAAGAAAACTTGGGATTGTGTTACTGTCATTCTGTCACTCCCCACCTCACTCTGCTTTTTCTCTGTTGCATTTGACATTTCCAGATATGATTATATATACTTTTTTTTTCATTTTTAAAAACTTTTTCACTGTCTGTCTCCTCCACTAAAAAAAAGATTGCATAAAGGCAGGGACTTGTCCCTTGTGTTCACTCCAAGATCTTCAGTTATTACAAACCATGCCAGGCAAATAGGAAGCATTCACTGATTACTTGAGGGTAGGAGGGGTGTGTAAATAAATTTTTTAAATCACAATGAAAGGAAATATATCAGACAATATTTGTAAAGGAAATAAATATAAAAAGGAAATGTCAGATACACTTTTTAAAGTTATATAAGAGTAATACCATATAATCCCACATTTGTGGGGGAGAAAACAGATATAGACCGACATGTCTATCAATGGTTATATGTAAATTTAAAAACATGGAATATACTAAAATATAAATAATGGTTATCTTTATGCGATAAGAACACATTGGCTATTCTCCATTTGTTTCAGTATTTTTTATCTTCTCAACAACACAAGATTACTGTGTGATTTTAAAAAAAGCACTTTCAAACTTCAAATCAATTACTAAAAATGTCGCCTATATAATTAAGGATATACGCAAAGATTTGGCTATAAGGAAATGTGCTTTAGATATAATTGCTAAAAATTTAAAAAGCAATCAAAATGTTCGACATTAAACAAATGATGGACATTCATAAAACCAAATATTCTACAAACAAATTATATCACAGGATAACAATTACATGAGAAATGTGAAAAAATATACACCAAAAAGGTTAATAGCAGCTACTCTTGACTTACTCATTTTATCTCTGTCGTCTTTGTGGTTCTGGGTCTTTAAGTTAAAAAAAAGAACATACATTATATTTACACAGAAAAATAAGTTTAAATGACTTGGACTGTGCCAAAAGCAGCCTTCTTGCCTTATTTGAGCACCATCTAGTGCTCAGTATACATAATACAATTTTCATTAGGCAGTAAAGATTTCTTAAAAATACCTTTATAAAAGAAACACTGCATAAACACAAAGTATTACTATACTTAGTGTCCACCTAATTTATAAGACAGCTGAACAGTCAGTTCAAAAGAGTCAGAATTTTCAATCATCAGAATAAAGTATTCATCAGAAAGCTGATTAAATTTCTGCTCTTATTTTCTTCCCTCAAGTATTTTGAACTAGCTCAAGACATTTTTTTTTTAGAAAAATGTGTTTCCACTCCATGAAAGAAGAGGAAGGTCCAATGTTTTAGATGCATTATAGTATTCACCCACTTCACAAGTCTACATGATAGGTAATATTATTTTCATTTTATAAAAGCAACAACAAAGCTGGCCGCAGTGGCATGCAGCTTTAATCCCAAGCCTTGGACGGGAGGCTGAGACTGGGAATTGCTTGAGTCCATGGGTTCGAGACCACCAGGGGCAACAGAACGAGACCTAGTCTCAAAAATTAGCTGGGCTTGGTGGTGTGCACCTGTAATCCCAGCTACCTCAAAGGCTGAGGATGGGGATCACTTGAGTCTGGGATACCCCAGGCAATGAGAGTCTGCAGTTCCCCGGGCAAGAGAGCGAGACCTAGCCTCAAAAAAAAAAAAAAAAGGCAGCAACAGGCTTAACAAAATTAAGGAGCCTGTCTAGATTCATAAAACTAGTAAGTTGTGAAGTTGAGAAGCAAGAAAATGCCAGGTAAGCTCCAAAATCTACAATCTCTCCACCATACTTCATTCTCTCCACTCCACCCAAATTCACTGCACCTTTTGGCAAAAATGATTTTCCTTCTTAAAAGTATACTAGCTGTCATGATATTGCTCACCACTGCTTAGAAATCTAAGCGCATTAATTAAGTGCATAAAGTATTAATGCACAAATCAAGTATCAATTTAGAACTAAACTTTTAAAATATCGTACTCTATATAATGTCCTGCTCACTGGATGCATCACTTTTCATTACTCAGACACAGAAATTCAGACCTTCATCACATGATGATCACATTACTCAGCTGACTCACATTTCCTAGTCTGTCTCCTTTGCTGTTCTTTCCTGTCACCCCTTTTTAAAAGTAATCTCCCTAAAACAAAGCTTTTACCAAATTTACTCAACGAGAATGCAGAGAAGAGGTTCTTGATGACAATTCTAATCTTCAGCTTTCTAACGGATATGCCAAAAATGAGCAATACTCAGTAGACTGATTTCCCAATTCAGCCATCTGTGGTCATAACCTCCAAACCCTTCAGAGCCTCCAGGTCACCAGACCTAAGCAGTCTGATCAGTTTACTATGAAACAGGATAGGAAAGACTTTCAGTCTCCCTCAAATCCTTTCCCAACCTATTTCACTCATTTCTCTTGCCCTGTAACACAAACTGGAAGAATTAACAGAAGTCATTTGATCATATTTTACTCATAGGACAAGATTCCCTTCTACTTATATGGATAAAGTTAGCCACAGCAGCATTATAAATAACAGCAAAACACTGGAAGCAACCCAAAAGTAATAAATGGCTACATTAATATTGGTATATTCAGTGATGACATACCATACCCCTATCAATGAGGAAGCTAATATATAGAAGGCTTGCTAAAATATAACCAATGGGGGTGGGGAAAAAAGTATGAAGTGCATTAGTATGAATGATATGTCATAATTTGTCTAAAATGAAGAAGATATATGTGCATATTTGTTTGTATATGCTTATGCTCTGATCTGAATGTGTCCCTCCAAAACTTGTATGTTTAAATTCTAACCCTCAAGATAATATACCAGTACCTAAGCCTCTGGAGGTGATGAAGTCATGAGTGTGGTGCTCTCATGAAAGGGATTAGTACCTTTATAAAAGCCCAATCACCCCTTCCACCATGTGAGGAGAGATGGAAGAGGGCACTCATCCAAGCATGCTAGCTAGTATCATGATCTCAAATTTCCGGCCCCTACAACTATGAGCAATAAATACCTACTGCTTATGAGCTACTCAGATGGCAATATTCTGTTATAACAGCCCAGAAAGACTATTTAAGAAAACTGATTAACACTGATTGCCTCTGATGAAGAAAACCAGATATGTAAGGGAACAGAGGTAGGAAACTTTCCATTTTCGTAACTTTTGAATTTTAAACCACAAGAATGTCTTTTCTTTTCAGGCAAAAATAAACAATTTTTAAAATTTCCATCCATAGATACCATATGGCCAGGCATGGTGGCTTGTGCCTGTAAGCTTCAGCCTATGAAGCGGCCGGGGCTAGGGATCATGGTTCGAGTTCCGCCTGGGGACCGTAACGAGACCCAGTTCCAAAAAATAGCTGGGCGTGGTGGTGCCCCGGGCAACGAGAGTCTGCGGTTCCACGGGCAAAAGTAGCGAGACCTAGTCTCAAAACTAAATAAATAAATAAACAAATAAATAAATAAATAAAATTTTTTTTAAATATTGTGTACTAAAGGAATATTCCTGCTGATGGACAAAATGACTACCATCCTGTGATACAATTAGAATATCAGATAAAGGCCGGGCATGGTGGCGCATGCCTATAGGTGGCAGACTAGGAAGCCACGGCCAGGGCCAGGGATCGCGGTTCAAGTCCCACTGGGGACACATAGCGAGACCTAGTCCCAAAAAAATAGCTGGGCGTGGTGGCTCATGCCTGTAATCCCAGCTACCTGGGAAGCTGAGGCTGGGGATTGCTTGAGTCTGTGGTACCTCAGGCAACTTGAGCCTGCGGTTCCACGGGCAAAAATAGCGAGACCTAGTCTCCAAAAAAAAAAAAAAAGAATATCAGATAAAACCAAGCTCCAACAATAAATGTCCTTTCTGAAGAAAATCTCTAATTGTTTCCATTGACACCAAGAGAAAATCGAAATTCCTTACTAATTTGAATGAGGCTCCTCAAATCTCCCAAACCTCCTCACCCCACCACTTCTCTTTAGTTCCACATACTTGACATGCTCTTTCACTACTGGGCTTTCCTCAAGTTGCTCATCTACCTGGACCTGTCTTCCCCTATCCCCAGACTCTTTTCCTCAGATTCAAAACCAGTTTAAAAGTCTTCAATCTATAGATCAATTTGAGAAAAACTGACATTTTACAACAGTTTTCTTATCTTTAAACATGGTATATAATTCCTTTATGTGTTAGTCCTCTTTAATGCCTTTCAAACGAGCACACACAAATCATACAGGTTACATAAAAGAAAGAAAAAATTATTATGGAAATAAATTACTTGCTTTGCCTTTTTTCCTCTAAGTCCTCTAAGTTTAAAGCATAAGAGAGTTATTCAATGATGACAATTCTGCAAGGATTAAGGGGAAATTTGTGGAGGCTACAACTCATATTCAGTTCAATCTCTTCCAACATTCCACCAGTCACTCTCAATTCTCCAATGATCTCAGAAGCAGTAATAAGTAACCACATTATATAATACACAACTAATTCATGCTACCATATTAAACTTCAAACTAAGTTAAACTTCTTTTTGTTTTCTTTAATGAGGTAAACTGTATATGATTTAAAGGGTAAGTTAAACTTCTGAGTCCCATTCCAACCAAATCCAAAAGTTAGAAATTAGGTTTGCGGAGGTAGGTACAGTGGCATGTGCCTGTAAGAGCCAGCCCGGCCAAAAAATGGTTTCTTCTGAAACAGGAGAATCAGACAAGAATCACCAGTAGATGATAAAACATGCTGAAATATCTGATCAATCTCAGTATAATTGGTACAAAACCACACATTTCATGTTTCTTGATGTAATATGAATGAAGTCCATATAAGGGTATGACATACCTTTACCAAAAATGTTTGACCTAAATACATTAAGTCTTTAAATCTGATATTTAGTTTATAGGAAATAAAAGAACAAACTACAAGATTTGGGAAGCAACCAAATAAATTCAGGTGGAACATGACCCAGTCTTGAACAAAAAAATGAATTACATGGTGGGTAGGAGGACAAAATAGTGGTAGGATTTAGGAAAAATCTCTATTGTAGATTAAAAAATTTAAGAAAAAGAACTATCAAATAATCAAATACAGTATGTGTACCTAATTTGGTTTCTATTTATAACAAACTATAAAAACTGGGAAAATTAAAATATGGAGTAGATAGAAAAAGTATATAGTACTATTAATATTTTAGGTGTGATAATGACATTGTGGTTATAAAAGAAAATGCCCTTATTTTAATTTACTTTAAGATACTTAAGTTAAAAAAAAAAAAAAAAGATGAACTGGTAGATTTAAAAAAAAAAAGGATCAATGGTATACTGAAGGAAAGATTTGAACTTTTAGCAGTGAACTTAGTATATACCCATGTTGGTTCTCAATGACACCCACCTAAAATTTACATAGTATTATAATGCAATGTTACCTCAACTACAGAAAAATAGATGAAGGAAAACATTATGCATTATAATGAACAAATGAAACATTATCCAAATATCTATTAATTGATGGAGGAACAAAACCCCCTGTATCTACACAATGGAGGATCACACAGCAATGAAAAGGAATGAAATACTGATATATGCTATTGTATAGCATGCAATCATTTTATGTCATCACAATAAAGCTGCTTAAAAAATAAGTTTTTAAAATTTAAATTCTGGGTACATGGGAATTCACATATTCTAGTCACCCTATATTAGAGGATATATGAGGTTTTAGAATAAAGTGTTAAAAATAAGATATTTTCAACTTATCAAATTGGCAAAAGGTCAAAATGTCTAAAATGCATATATTAACAAAGGTGTGAGTAAACAGACTTTTCCTTATATATATATATTACTAGTAAAAATATATATTGCTAGTATATATATCACTAGTAATATATTATAATATATTACTATTATAATATAATATAATATATATTATATAATATATAATATATTATATATAATATATAATATATAATATATAATATATAATATATAATAATATATAATATAATAATATATTACTATATAGTAATATATATATACTAAAAATATATATTACTAGTAAAAATGTAAACTAATACAACTTCCACAGAGCAGTTTGGTATAGAGCCCAGTATCTATAAAACTTACAAATGCACAGAGACTTTAACCCAGGAATTTTACTTCAAGGAATTTATATATTTGTATGCACGAGAAAGTATACAAGCAGTATTACCTGTTATAGCAAAGACTGTATGCAATCTAAATGTCCACCAGTGAAAAATGGATAAATATTCTGTGACTACTCTGCAGTCATTTCAAAGAATAAGGTAGTTAAAAGTATGCACTACATGATACAGTATACTTTGTGGTAAAAAGCAAGCAACACCAAGTAAAAAAGAAGAAATATATGTTTAGTATCCTATCATTTCTGTTTAAGCAATTCTGTACAACTCCAATGATACATATGCTGAAATAATCGTACTATACCAGGAATCACCTCTGTGAAAAGGATGTGGCTGAATGGAAGAAAGGAAATAGAAAAGCTTATTTCCCACATTTTATACATTGTGGCTTTTCTGCTAGTACATGCATGACAGACAAAGAGGATGGGTGGGTGTATTGGTAGGCAGGTAGATGGATGGGTGGATGGATCAACATATTTTTAAAATATTGTTTAAAAAGTCATCATATCATACACGTTTATGTGGCACTCTGTATGAATTTTCAATCTCCAAATAATTTCTTACCTGCTGGTTGGTGCAGGGAAAGAAAACGAGAGAAGCTGATTCCAGAAGGGGTCATTCTCAGAGACAGATTCTGTGCCGGATAACTTTTTTAAATACTCATTTTTAGGAAGATCGCCAAGCCTGCTGCTGTTCGATCCCATCTTCTAACTTGACAAGTAATTTGTTCTTAAACCTTCATTGCCACAATACAACCTATAGAAAATATAAAGAAATTTCAAAGTTTTTCAAAGTTCAAAACAGTCCCATTTTCCAACCCTGACCTAAATATAAAAACCTGTAAACCTACTAAAGTAAATCACATCTCTCTATATTGTTAAATATATTAGATATCAGCAACAAAGATACAAAGGGGGAAATGGAACTAAAATCCATCAGTTCACAGTTCAAACCTGTACATTTACTGTAAATCTCAGAAAGGGCCCAAACACCTGTGCACCTGTACCCAAGAACATGTTGAAAAGCAAATTCACAACAGTAACTTATTAACATATAGTTTAAAAATTATTTTTAATTATTTTACAACTCTCTTTAAATTCTTTTATAACAATGACATAAGAGAAACAGAAACTGTATGGCTTGAGTATGCTGAGATGAGACAGCAGTTGAAGAACATGTGCCAGCTACACTTTAGGGGGAAATGAGGACTAAAGTGATTAACCTTCTTAAAGTGAAAGAGCTCCCCATCCCAAAGGAATCACGTATTGTACTTCTCTCATTTTGTTGAAATGCACATGCAATATTTGGTAACTTCTTTTCCCAAACCCTGCATTTTTTGTTGTCTTTGTACAGCAAAAAAGAGATTCCTCTTTCTATCCCATCTAGCGTGTAACAGATACTGAAACAGCATAAAGGTAGTGAGGCAAAGTTATGACAGTTGGTGGGTTCTCATCTACGTGCTTACAGCTGACATTGCAAGACAGAGCAGGGTTTATTTACAAAGGGGAGGGAGAGGAGTTGGGACAGAAGAGAGTTAGAGGCAGGGAACAGAGGCAGCAGCAGTAGCCAGGCAGCAGTTTGAAGCAGAGATCAGATGTTAAGTTCTCTAATGTTGAGGATCTTGAAGGTCTCTTGGAAAGTCTCAGGAAAGGTGGCACCATAGCAGTCAGCAACAGTAATCCAAAGGTCAGGCAGGGCAGCAGTGGACACTGGACCAGACTGTGCCAAAGGCAACAGCACAAGAGGATGGTGCCAAACATGTCAAGGTGGACACTAGTATTATAACTTAGAGATGCTGGGCATAATGCGAACAGCAAGCAGTTCTTTAACCTTCTTTTTTTTTTTTAAGCTTTTTTTTGAGACTAAGTCTCGCTTTGTTGCCCGGGGTATCACAGAGATCACCAGCCTCAGCTTCCCAGGTAGCTGGGATTACAGACATGAGCCACCACGCCCAGCTATTTTTTGAGACTAGGTCTCACTATGTTGCCCCAGGTGGGTCTCGAACCCATGGATTCAAGTGATTCCCAGCCTCAGCCTTGCTCCAAAGGCTGTGACTAAAGGCACGCACCACCATGCCCAGCCTTTTTCTTTTAACTTCTAACCAAATTTTTTTTAATTAGCTCATTTTTTTAAACTGTGGTAATAGTAGGATTCTCTCCATCAGGTACCAACCACCATACAGCACTTACCACCAAATTGTCTACAGTCTATTATGCTTCCTTCACTCTTGGTTCCTATCCTTCCCCTAAGATGTTTTGATTCTTTGGTCAGTCCTCAAAGGTTAGCTTGTAAGTTCTTGATTTGATGTCTCTATATTCCATTTATTAGTGACACCATCCAGTATTTAATCTTTGTTCTTCTAGCTTATTTGATTGCATTGTCTCTTCCATCTCCAACTATGTTGCTGCAAATGATATGAGTTTATCTTTTTTGGTCACTGAATATTCATATATATATATATACACACACACCATATCTTCATAATTCATTCATCTATTTTTGGATATTTAGATTGTTTCACAGCCTAGTTATTAACAGTGTTGCAATGAACCTGGGAGTGCAGGTTTCCTTCTGAATTAGTGTCTTTGTGTTCTTCAGGCGGATATCCAATGGGAATGCTGGTCATGTGGCAGATCCATTTGAAGGCTTTTGAGAAATCTCCATATTTTCCATAGGGGTTGAATCAATCTATCAACAAGCATAAGGCTCCTCTGTCTCCATATCCTTGTCATATCATAAGGACCATATCAAAGGTCCTTATGATATGGGCCATTCTCACAGGCATAAGCTGGTATCTTATTATGGGCATTTCTTAAATGATGCATGTTTTACTTTTCTTTTTTTTTTTTTTTTTTTTA
>PVHY01032673.1:0-11708 GCA_004024945.1 Uropsilus gracilis
GGAGCCTCGACAAACGGGGGCAGGGAGGGCTTCTCTCAGACGTGGGGGGCCATGAAGGGGCTACTGTTGGGCACCTACTTAGAGAGTCCTGATTGGGAGTGGAGAGTAGATAAGGGACCAAACTGGACTTAAAGGGTCTGGTTGGGCGAACCTTGGGCACCACTGGGCCTCTTTTAAGTGTGGGTGGCAAGTCAAGGGCCTTCCTTAAGCCCAGAACAGGGATTCTTTTGGATGGCAGGGGAGGGGCAAGAGCCCGGTTGGGAGGTCAGAGTTAGGAGGCCCACCTGGGTGCTGGCTGCCTGCCCTGTGCGCTGGAAGGTCCACTCCACACGGGCCTGCAGAGAGCGGGGCTCACATTCCAGGAAGGTGCTGCCACCCTCCACGCCAAACACCTTCCGTTCTAGCAGCACAGGATGGACTGAGTCTGGGGGCAAAGGGGGGTGTCAGACTCAGAGGCGGGGTGGGCAGTCTTCAGGGTTGCGGGGTGGGTGGATTGGGGCACTCACCCCCAGAGCACAGGGTACTGGGATCGCCATTCCTTACATCTTGCCGCCGGAACCGCCTGGGGGTCACATTGGAGCCTCATGAGCGTGAAGCCTACTTTCCGCCCAGGGCAGACCAAAGACCCCTTGACTCCCTCCCACTGGCTCACCCCACCGCTGCCCACCTCTTGGCGCTGGGCTGGAAGCGCGTGCATGTGGCCCCATCCCAGGCGCAGTAGGGGTCACGTGCCAGGCAGCATTCGGCACAGGCTCGGCCGTGGGCAGCACAGCGGTGCAACGGGATCTGAGCCACCCCACTCCGCGAGGCTATGTACAGCTGGTGCTGGGGGGCACGAGGGGCTCAGGGCTGAGCAAGGATGGCCTGTGTCCCTCTCCCATTGTTTAGGGACTCCCTTACCCCACGGATGAGAGCACTGCGGTCTCAGGTCACAGAATCTAGTGAAGGCAGAGCCTGTGCCAAACCCAGGCTGTACCAAACCCAGGGCTTCAACTACTAAGGGAAGGGTTGGGGTGAAGGCACCCAGCAATGTGCTGGGTTCATTCTGCTCCCCAAGCCTTCCAGTCACTTACCCTCTTGGAAGAAATTTGCATACTGGTGACAGCAGATGAGTCCTGAATGGGAAGAAGGGTCCTTGCATCAGGGCTCAGTGGGGTAGTGGGAGTACCTCAGGGAACAGGGGAGAGGTGGGAGGCCTCACCTCAAAAACATGTAGCTCCTCCAGGAGCAGTCCCTCAGCGTTAGGCCAGCCACCCTTGGGTACTGAGATTACCTTCAGCACTGTGCCAGCATCTGCAGGGATGAGAAGAGCTGCGTTAGGACCAGGGTGTTCTCACCTCTGAGCCCTCCACCCTCAACCATGGTTAAGGCCCTGAAGAACCAAGTTGGAACAATCAGTAGCATCCAGAAAGAGAGGGCCCAAGGCAGAGATGTGGAGACAGCACTGAAAAGGGGGAGTTTCCTAGTAACAGAGCAAAGAGCCTGGACTGAGTCTTGTGGGTAGTCAAGTCAGGACCCTGACCTGTGCCAATGAAGAGGACGTCATAATGTCCATCAGCAGCTGCTACACGGTCAGCAGTGATCTGGGTGAAAGTGTAGCCAGTGCCCACTTGTAGGAAGAGAGGGCGCCCCCCGATGGGCAGGACCGAATTGTACATGAGAGGGTGGTTCCGTGCAAACTGGATGACGTCATCAGGAAAGTCCTTGGTGGAGCTGAAGGTGCCAAAGGTCTTGCTGGGGCACTGAGGGGTGGGGAGGAGGCATGGCAGGGATGTGGGTATGAGGGCCTGATGGGCATTCCTCCACAAGAGGCTGCTGGGAACCTGGAGGTACTAGTGTGGGGCAGGTGTTGGGTAGAACCTTGTTGAGAGAGGAGACCAACCCACCACTGGAAATCTGAGGGGAAAAACATGACCTCCCTGTCTGATGAAAATGATGTCTCCTGCCATAGTAGCAGGAAAAAATACATTTACTAAGGTCCTAGCTTAGTTCTCCATCCTGTGACTTTGAATGGGTTGTGGTGGGATATTCCCTGGGAAACATACCATACCAGGCCGGGGGTAGGGAACACGGCCCTGGTAGGACACCCACTGGTGTGTGGGCCCCTCTTTATGTGCAAAGGGTCCCAGGAAGGCCCGCCGCACGTCATTCATGCTGTACACGCACACAGCAGAGCCCTGGAAGATGTTGCTGTAGAAGACATAAGCGGAATGAGGGTCTCGGGAAGACTAGCTGGCCCTGCCCTGACACCTTGCACCCCTCACCTGGATGTGGAGAAGACAGCATAGAGCAGTGGGGTCCAGCGGTCCCGGGAGGACAGCAGGAACACATCCTCTGTGGGACAAGGGTCAGATGGGGAGAGAGCATACAACCTCCTTTCCCCTCCGCCATCCTTCAGGTAGGGCACTCACGGAGCTGATCGAAGTGCGTGTCACCCTCAGTGCCCGGCGCTGAGCACACCAGCCGAGCTTTCAGGAACGTTGTCCACTTGTTGACCAGGCTGCGCTGGCCACCCACGTCATTCTGCAGGAGTCAATCAGAGGAGATGAGAGAGGGGCCTTGGCGGCAAAAGGTCACAGAGCAGGTCAACAGATGTGGCCCAGCATCTCCTCACCCGGCAGATTTGGCCAACACGGGACACGGACTGGCGGCCCATCACAGGGGAGGCTTCCACTGCCAGCTCGCGGAAGAAGAAATAGATCTTGTCATCATCCGGATTCTCATTCTCCGGGATCCAAAACACCTTGATGAACTTGGGCTCTGGCCACAGCAAGGGGTGAGGGGGTCAGTAGAGGTCTGGCCTCACCCCCACCCACTGCAACAAGACCCATCCCTTCCCCTTTGTACCTAACCTGGGAAGGGAACCCCCAGCAGCATCTGATCACCCACCCTTGGGTGAGTTCAGATCGCCCTCCTAGAAGGAACCCAGAATCCGTGCCTGCGAATCAAAAGGCAGCCACGAGAGGGCAGCAGAGACTGTGGCTCTCTGGGCTTGCAGGAAGGAGGGGTCCCTGGCTAGTCCCAGGCTTCAGATCTCATCCTGATAGTTCCCTGGGGCCAGGGAGCCAAGATAGGAGGGAGAAGGGAAAATTGGAGTTTACCTTAACTCAAGAATCTTCCTCTATAGCAGGTAACAGATAACTGGATACACCCTCTCCCCTTCAAACACTCAGCTGAATCCCACCACTACCTGGCCCCTGCCAGTCTAGGCCCCTCATCATTGCTACCTCCAGGAGTCTGTTCCTTGGCTCATTCCTGCCCCAGGACCTTAGCACTGCCTGGAACCCTCCTCCCCTGAATCCTGCAGTGCTGTAGGAATTAGCACACAGCCTCTCCTCAGCAGAATGGTTTGCTTTCCCCTACCCTCCCACCCCCACCACCTAGCCTCTTCCCTTCATCTCTATTTTCTCACTGGCCTCAAGGCCATTGGAATTGATCTTATTGCATATTTGTTCTGAGGTCTGCAAACTCAAAGGGTAGGGGTGATAGCTGTCTTGTCTGCCCTGCCACCCCAGAGCCCAGCTCGGGGCCTGACGCATGGTAAGCATTTGCTGGAACCCAGTTGTCCACTGCTCACTTTCATTATGGGCTTCCCTCAGCACCTGCAGAGCGGCTGAGGGCCCCTCCTGACAGCCCCACCAGCCCTTCACCATTCAGCCAGCGGGAGTCGTGCGGCTCCGTTCGGAGACTTGGACGATGACCCAGGCTTCGGAAGATGGTAAAGTCCCGGCCCATGAGGTCTGCAGCCACCCCTGAATACAGCTCTTCCCCTGCAGACAGGGCAAGGGCCACTCAGCCAAGCTCAAGGTTCTCCAGATGGAAGTCTGTGGAGCTCTGGGGGCCCTTAGGGAGTCAGTGAGGCTATGGGTATCCGTGGGGCTCTCAGGCGGGTCTTGAGACTGGGGGGTTCCATTTTTGATGGTTCCCACCTTTGAACTCACCCACTAGAACTGAAGCAGCCCGATGTCTGGGGTCATAGGGGCTCTTCCCTTTGCCATCCTCCAGCCTCTGCAGGTCCAGACGGAGCACAGGTTCCTGGGAGGCGGGGGAGTTGTTACCCCCAGGGCCTTCCTTACCTTCCTTACCCATCCACCTCCCTCCCTGCCTAGATCTAGATTGGCCTTACCTCCAGCTGGTGGCCCACCTCCACAAATGCACAGGTTGGGTGGAAGGCCCCTGTGCCACAGGCCAGCAGGTGGGTGCGGTTGTAGACATGCAGCAGCTTCACAAAATTCATGCACTCAGTCTGATGGGCAGGCAGGGACCGGGGAGGGAGATGAAGGCTTCCCAGGGAGGAGAGTTTAAAGGCACTCAGCTCACTGGGGACACCCCCACCCCTTCTCTCATGTCTCATAGGCTTGTAGAAACATGGGTAACCGGGACCTGGGAACCATTGGTGACCAGTCCAGCCCACCTCTCACCAGAAAGGATATGTGGGGAAACACAGGCCTGCCTAACCCCCCTGTGACTAAGAAAGAGGCCCCTAAGAAGAATCACAAGCACCCCCACCCTGACTCACTACCTCCCGACGACTCCAGCCACCTCCACCCCCCTGCCCTCATCCCAGCCTGAACAGGCAGGCCTCTGTTTTAGCACAGCACCAGCTATAGCATGAGGGGATGACCCTCCCCGCTCCCAGCTAGGCAGCCAACACTCACACCAATGTCCTTCCCTGCCCAGTTGCACTCCTCTCGCCATTCCACGGGGGCTGGCCAGGCCAACTAGGGTGGTAGGGGGGAGGGAAACACAGGTCAGGGACTTAGGCTGTTCTCTATGGCAGAAGGTTTCCAATCAGGGGGCCCATCCCCCTGGAGCGCTGCCGGCAATCTGGAGTAAAGCATTCCCCAGGCAGTGCTGAAGCCGGGGGGTCCCTGGCACCTTCTTGGCCCGCTTGCTGATGTTGTCCAGGCTGAGGGAGGCCACATGATTCTCGGCCCCCACAAACAGGCGTCCCCGCTCCTCATCCACCAGCAAGGCTTCATAGCAGCAGGTTCGTTCGATCCTGAAAGTCCGGAGACCATGCCGGGCCTGGAGCTCTGCAGGGTGGGGACATCACTGAGGACTGACCAGTCATTCTAGAATGGCCCCCAGCCCCAACTGTTGTCTCCCGCACAGTTGTCCTGTGAGCAGGTCCCCACATGGGCATATTTACAGGTGTGTGAGTTATACTCGGGAACACAGACCCACCCAGGTGTGAAGCTCCCGGTGTGTGTAGTACAGCACCCTCTGCACCCCCCACTCAGGGCAAGCAGGTTTAGCTTGGCGTGTTTGGACAAGCATCTCTAGGCAGGTACACTAAGAGACCAGGTGTACAAGGTAGGGATCTGGGGAAGGCTAGGCTCGTAGAAACAGCTGGAACCACAGCCCCCAAACCAGGCTGAGGATTCTCTGCCACAAGCCTGCACTTAGTATGGTATGGCCAGCACTGCCAGGGACCTTTCTCCTGTGTAGGAGGAGTGGGAAGGGGGCTTTGAGGCCTGCACACCTCAATTTCCCAGTTGTTCTGATCGCCACAGGGGTGTGGCAAAAGGGGGAAGGGACAGGACAGCAGCACAATCTGTTGTCATGGGGACAAAAGGGTCTTCCTGGGAAAACACGAGAATGTGGACAGAGCAGTTGGGGGCTGAGGCCAGGACAGAGTTAACTGGAAATGGACTAACTGTCCCCCATCCAACCCAGGACCAATGGCAGGCACCTAGAGCAGCGGTAACACTGTGTTCCCTGCCCACATTCGGCCCCCTTCCTGCCCACCCTGAACTGGGTCCTCCCGCCTGCAAGGTGCACCTACCTTGGAAGGAGAGCCGAAGGCGTGGGGGGCTGGGGACAGCACCCTCCAGCACTGCTGCCCAGAGCACGGCCAGGCCCAGAATCATGGCGGCTGCCTCAGCCCGCCCCATCCCGGCGGTTCAGGGCGCTCAGGGTTCAGCGGGCATGTGTGGAGGAGCCTTGAGCCTCCCTGGACTCTGCCCCGGGATCTGGAAGAGAAGGAGTTGCAGGGAGGGTGAGGGAGGAAGGCTAGGGGGGAGTCCCTAGGGATCGGATTACAGCCCCTAGGGAAAAGAGACTGGGGGGTCGCATTCCGCTTGGGAGCCCTCCCCTTGCTCAGAGGGTGCCCTGCCTGGCCACAATCACAGACACACCCACGCTGGGCACACCCACGGGGTCAACCCCGCACTGGCAGACTCCCGCCCCACCACCACCACCACCACCACCACGTCACTCTAGTCAGTAACCCACCCTCTCTTATGCACACTCACAGGCATTAATTCACAAACTCTGTGCACCTACTTCAGGCCAGTCTGGGTCAGGGGTGGGGAACATTGACAAGGTCCCCATGCAGGAGGGGGCAGCATGCCAGTAAGAATGAGATGGGTGCAGTCATCTCAGAGTGTGCCAAGTGCAGTGAGCAAAACAAGCCAGTCACGGGAATGAGAATAACAGAGGGGGTCATGCTTCTGGGAGTGGCTGTGCACCCACGGGCCCCAGAGAAACAGAGGCACCTTTGGGGCTGGAGCTGATGGTGTGCGTGCCTGTGAGTGTGAATGTGTCTGTGAGGGTCCCTTTGTGCGACCACAGTTACACGTGTGTGCACTCACACGTGCTGTCTACGTGAGACCATGTGGCATGTGTGCTGTATCACACACATGTAGCTGCGTGTGGCTTTTATAGCCAACTAGCATTGTATGCATGTCAGTCAGCACATGCAGGTCTGTGTGGTATGTGCGCTTTGTAGACATATGGATACATGTGCGCACACACCGTGGATGAGCATCTCTGAACTTGCAGGTGAGCAAACACAAGGGCAGCCTAGTCCCGCCCTCCACCCGAAGGCACTCCTGAAACCCATTTCTGGGAGGGAAAAGTGCTGTGGAGGAGACTGGCTCTTCAGCTGGGTCTAACACTCAATTTCCCAGGGGCTGTGCCCACAGGTTGACCTGGAGGTCTGAATTTTGAGCTTGACCTCACTCCCTACCAGGGGTCAATCTGAGGTCACCTACAGAAATCCAGGCTTCAGACAGACACAAAAGGAATCAGGCCGAGAGAGCCAAGCGCCTAAGGCAGCCTCAATCAACCACCTGGTGTGGAGGCTGACCACTGCTGGGCTCAGCCTCCAGTCTCCCTCAGCCTCCCCTGCCCGCACCCTCAGGTTTCCCCTTCTTTGCCCCTTCCACCTTCAGAGTCCCCTTCCTTCCCCACAGATCACTCAGAAGGGGCCAGGATCTGGATGTAATACCCCCTGTCCTTTCCAGAAATGGCTAGGCAAGTGCACAGGAGCCCCAGCCTGGGGCAGGATCCTGCGTGGGTTCAAGCCAGGGGCACAGCTGCTGTGGCATGTTCCAGGTTGCTCCTTCAAATACTCCTGCCCAGCTCGCAGCTCCCAGCACCTACCTCCCAGCCCCTACCAGGCTAGGACTGCCACCTCCTGCCTTCCCTCTGCTGATACTTGCTTCCTCTGGAGCGAAAGTTCTGAGGCCAAAAGCACCAGCTCCCTCCCCACACTCCACTGAAAACTCCTGCTTCAGTGCCCCCCAGCCTAGCCCCTGCTCCTCCAGGAGAAGGGCAGAATTTAGGGGCTCTCAGGGCACCCTCTGACGGCTCCTTTAAGGAGCAGCCCCCGCCCCCACCAAGCCTGCCGCCCCACACTCCGACCAGTTTATGGGGCGGATCGGATCGGGTGACCGGGCAGGCGGCCTGACTGGCTGGAGATGGTGACTGGGCCAGAGTGGAGCGGGCACAAGGAACGGGTGGGGTGGATAAGGATGACCCCTCTCCTGTTGGGGCTTGTGCCCCAATCGGCTGTCTTGGAAGTGGAGCAGCCAGTCAAGGCACATAGGGGGAAGACCCAATAGATTCCCCCCACAGCCCCAGGGGGCTCTTGCAGAGGGGGGAGGGCACACCCAGGGGTAGGGGCTCCTCACCTGTCCCTCCACAGCTGTGGAGCTGGAAGGGGATAACAGGGGGCTCAGCTGCCACCTCAGTTTCCAGGAGCTGGCTGGGATGGGAGGATCAGAAGTCGGGGAGAGGGTTCTAAACTGGATGTCTGATGAACCCCCAGGGCCCAGCCCTAGTCCTTCACCACTTGGCCACTTAGCACTTCTGCCACCTGGCTGGCAGTGGCTGTACTGACAGCCAGTCAGGAGAGAGGAGGGCTGGGCAGGCGGGGCAGGCAGCAGATGCAGGAGGCTCGCAAGTCTCACTGCACAGCTGGGTGTGGGGTGCAGAGACTGGCTCCATCGCTGCTGGAGGTGAGGGGCTTGCTTTGTAATCTCCCTGCCTCCAAGTCTTCCCTCCTCATTGAAGTAGGGAGAGCAGCCCTCCAAACACAGAGCAAGGTGCCCAAGGGGCTCTATAGAAAGAGAGGTTCCTGCACCTCATTTTCAGGCGGGAAGGGTTGGGGGCCTGGGCCTGAGGCTGGGCCTGGTGGATGCACCCTACTTATGTTGCAAGGGATACTTCTTTGAGGGGCAGAGTGTTAAGAAAGACCCAGTGGAATCTACACCAGGCCTTGAGGATGGGCTTCCCCCCCTTAATCACCCAGAAGGCGCCCTCCTCCAGCCTCCCCAAGGCTAAGCGGCAGCATCTCAGGGGTCAGGGAGGCTGTGTGTACACTTCAAGTGCCCACAGCTCTGCAGCCCATCTCCTGCCAAGTGCCCTGGACAAGAATTGTCTGTGCCCAGCCAGGGTGGGGCCATGCCCCTCTTTCCTGAGCCTCAGGACCTGGTGTTCCTGGCCAGGCTGCCTGGTAGGGGGGGAGGGGAGAGGGGATGTCTTGGGAAGACCAGGGGCCTTCCGGAGGGAGAGTGGGGGGGGGACACACCCTGCCTGAGCCCTTGGGTTTCTGGGATGGGAGGCAGCTCTTCCCCCTCCTGGGCTCTCTCGCCTCAGACCTGGGCAGCCTCCTCTGGCTACATGCAAGCAAACAAAATTCTTTGGCTGTTTACAATTTTCCACCCAAGCAGCCAAGATCAGCAAGTGCCTTTGAGGCCCCCACCCATCCCTGCTGTGCCCCCTACCTGCCCCCACTGCCTTTAGTTCTTCAGACCCAGGATCCTAGCCCGGCTTTAGCCTCTCTCAGTCCTGTGTCCATGGTATCCAGGACCCCCACCATCAGTCTAGCATCCTGGGACCCAACCCTAGGCTAAAAGAACCTGGTGGTCCCTGCACACCTGAGCCCCTTGCATAGTCTTCCCTCCACCAAGCAGCCACCAACACTCCCTCCAGCAACAAGACACACTGGGGTGGGAGGTCAAGTTATCCTGCCCCCACAGGTCCAGGTGTGCCACAGGTCTGGGTGGGAGGTCATAGAGCTGCCCTCCAGAAGCAGCATCATTGGCTGCAGGGCGCACTGAGGCACTGGAAGTCCCCTAAGGACACTGCATCTGAACAGAGAAAGTCCTGGGAGACAGAAGGGGGTCCCTACTCTTGCCTGCATCCCCCGCCCTAGGGCCACCCCAGGTTCCTAGGTCTTTACCCTGTCAGTGACACAGCTGCCAAAGCCAAGGTTTTTCCTTCTGGAAATGACAGGTTTGTTGTGCCAAGTCCCAGCACCTGTCTCCCCACTCCTCATCACCAGCTGGGTCTGCTCTGGCCCCCTGCCTGGCCTTTGGGTGGTGTGGCTGAGGTAGGCCAGCCCTCTGAGGAAGGCTGTAGCCGATGCTCCCAGTGCCCAGTCTGGGCTGGGTCAGCCTTTGGCTCCCCACTCACACCTGCTTTAGCCATTAAGGCGGTGGTTGCAAGGCTGCCACCTTTCCCGGCTCTGGTTCAGTGAGTATGAGGATGTGCTGTCCTGAGGACGCAGCCATGGTGGGTGGAGTGGGAGTGGGCCTTGGAGAACTGAAACCTCACTGACCTGACCTCTACCACCCATCCCAAGGGGATCGCCTAGTGGGGCATTTCTCCCACCCAGCCCTTCTGCTCTCCAAGATCCCAGGGGACCCCTGGCCCACCTTTTTTGAAAGATCAGCTCCTCCCCTCCTTGCTTGTTTCCCTTCCCTTCTGAGGGCCATGTCAGAGCTGAGGTGGAGGGGCTAAGGGAGGGGCCACCAGGAATCCTGGGCCTCTAGCTGCAGCCCTACCCCCACCCGCTCCGCCCCTCCCGCTCCGCCCCTGCCCTCCGCCTCCTGCACATTCCTCCCTGGCTGAGGTCAGCCCCTTGGGCTGGGGGAGCCCCCCCCCAAACCAGCCACATCACAGCTCTTCACTCCTGTTTTCTTCATTGCCCAGCAGGGGGGGTGGGGGAGGGTGAGAAGGGGGGCGGGGTGGGGCCTCCCTCTCACCTCCTTCTCACAGCCTGGGGGAGGGGGAAGGGGTGCCAGGAATGCTGCAGAAATCCTCTCAGAGGACTCTATGCTTATTAACATACATTAACATAATGTTACTTTCCCTTCATCAGTTTGGGGCAAGCGTCTCAGGAGTGCAGATTAGGGAGCTCAGGAGGTTCTGATGGGGGTGGGCTGGAGCCTACCCTAGGGATCTGCCCCCTTAGTAATCCTGGGAGCTGGAGCCTTGGGGTTGAATTCCCACTGGGCCCCTCTTTGTTCACCAGCTGCCTATCCTCAGGGGAGACTGAGCCTCTGGGCTCATTCTTTTTCTTGCCCCAGGCTGGAAAAGGTGATCCGGGCATCTGGCACACTGTGGGGGTACAGAGGGGTACACTCTTGTTGTGACCTCTGCACTGGGCATCCCACAGAATCCCACCTGAGGGCCTCAAGCACCACCCATCAAGGCTGCCTTTCAGTACAGCTTCTCAGGGGCCATTCGCCCACCCCAAGCAGTGTCCACGCCCACATCCCTTCTCCCAATGCTGCATCTCAGGGAAAGGGGAGCCTTCTGTCAGTATCAGGCTGGAGATAGGCCAAGGCGCCACCTCCTTCCTCTGCTACTGGAAGCCAGACCCCTTCACCCTGCTACACTCCTACACACGCACGCACGCACGTGCGATGCCTCCCCTCTGTAGTATCCTGCCCCCAGCCCCTGATCCAACCCTGCCAGGAATCTGCTATCCCACTTCTGGGAGGTGTCAGTTCTTCCTTGGCTAGGAATTTGCTCTGGCTGTGCCCTTCACCCACTAGGCCCTCTCTTTGCCACCTGCTGGGCTGTTCCTTAGCCAACATGCATACTTCTCTGGGAACCCCAGTTCAGACTCTCTGCTGGGGCTTGGGACCTCCCCTTCCCTGTGACTGTCATCTCTGGGGGCATGGGACCCAGCGGAGGACAGGTAACCGGGAGACAGGAGAGGGCATGGGTGCAGGAACCCTTCTACTGCCTGGCCTGCTCACCTGTGTGGAGCTGAGGGCTGATGGAGAATGCACTCAGGCTGTCTTGGGCCTCTCTGTGGCCCCATGCCAGTCCCTCAGGCCTCAACTCCCTTCACCCACAATGAAGACAGTCAATGGGAAGGGATACAATTAAATTTTTTCCTAACCAAGAGCACCTGTGGGGCTGCATGTCAAGCAAGGGCAGAAGCTGAGGTGGAGAGGGTAAGGGGGGACCCCTGCCCCTTGGCACTGGTGCCCTTCATTGTGGGGTTACCTGAGGAACAGAGTGGCTGGCAGGTGTGGACACTTCACCCTTGCTGTCACATGGCTGCCTGCATACACCTTAGCTAGCTTGAGGCCCGTCTCCTCGGGTGTATGTGTGGGCTGGCTTCCTGACCCTGCATAGCTGGGATCTGGCTGGACCTGGCTGGACCTGGCTGGACCTGGCTG
>PVHY01032674.1:0-12099 GCA_004024945.1 Uropsilus gracilis
CTTCTTCTTCTTCTTCTTCTTCTTCTTCTTCTTCTTCTTCTTCTTCTTCTTCTTCTTCTTCTTCTTCTTCTTCTTCTTCTTCTTGGATCTATCCTCTGACTTCATTTACTGAGTGATTTGGGCACTGTACTTTGCAACATAAAGGGAACACTCTAGTGTAAAGGCATCAGTCTATCATTGGCTGCAATCCTAGCAGCAATCATCAAATGATTTCTAAGAAGTGGAGGAAGTAGGGCAGTAGAAGAAATTCAGCATTGTTTGAGAATATCATAGGCAGGACACAGAGGAAAACTTAGAAGATGGATACTGACAGAATGGCATGACCCTAAAATGGAGAATAGAGACCACCTAAGCACCAAGCTAAATTACCTTGTCTCAGGTTGCCAAAACAAAAATACCATATATCAGATGACTTAAGCAACAGAAATTTACTATCTCACACTTCTGGAAGGTGAAAGTCCTGATCAGGGTGACAGGATGATTAGTTCCTCTGGAGGAGACTTGGAGAAAGCTCTGTCCTGCTGCATTCTCACATGGCCTACAGTGAGCCAGCTCTTTGATGTCACTTCTTATATGGACATTTGTCCTTTGATGGGGCCTTAGTTTCAAGATCTCACCTAGACCTAGTTATTTCCCAAGAGCTCCATCTCCAGATATCACTACTATGGGGGTGAGGACTTTAATACATGAATGGGGTGGGGAGGGCAAAATCTAGTCTATAGCAAGTATTTTCCAATGACTCCTAATAAAATAAAAATAGAAGATCATTGAGGTTAATTGCACAAATGACCTAGTTTTAGGAGCGAAATCAATAAAAACATGGAGGAAAAGACTGTAATTTTGACTGAAAATATTTACAGATAAAATATGATTAAAATTTAATATAATCCAAGGATTAAACAATCTAATATTTTATTGGTCAAATTATTAGCTGCATAGTGAAGAGAAATAGCTATAAAATGGCTTTGGTTAAATTTCAGAATGAATAAGTCATTTAAGGGTTTTCAAAATTATTAATGTTTTTTGCCTAATTTGCCTTTATATTTTGTTTAAATATTCAGAAAGTTGTTTATAAGGAATATTTATTTCACTTTTAGTTTATTGAAAACATCTAAGTAGAAATAAGACTTGCTTTCTCTCATAATTCATTATCATGACATGATAATCTATAGGGATGAAATTTTATCATCATGGACAGCATATATTTTTTTAATGTTTTCCCATATTTTCAACATGCAAGTTATAACGCAAAGAAAGATACTTTTTATAGATACTAGAAATGTGTAAACTGCTTTTGGTGTTTTATTTCATATCAATATTAAACCTGTAACTATCTTTACATACTAGATATTAATTGAAGCATTAAACCTTTCAAATGTTAAATAGATTTTTAAATTATTTGATTTGTAAAGGACTGTCTTTTTAAGTGATTGACACTGTCTGATGGGGACTTTATTATAATATATAAGAATTTTAGTGAGTGCTCTAAATTTTTCTTCTTGTTAATATCCCATATCAAAAAGGTCTGTGTTAGGTGTGTAGATTTATTTAATGATGTAAGTTTGAGAAAAAGCCAGAGGAAATTTTTTAAATTAGAATTCACTTACTCTAGCATGATTATAATTACAATTGCAAATTGGAAACCAGGAATTCATCCAAAACACTTTATTTGAAGATATTCCTGTTTGGTATGATAGCTATTTTACATGACTAGATGCACATATGAGATATTCTTCAAAATGATTTCTATGTAAACCAAATACTATTAATGGAAAATTTAATAGTAAATGTAGATATTTATCTGTTTAAGTCTTATTCTGTTCTTCCCTCATTCCACCCCACAATTCTATTGGATATACTTTTTAGGTGTTTTCCCACTACGATCTATAGACTATTAGCTAACTTGTCAGAATTGCACTAAACATCTATTCTTTGACTAATGCCACTTTATCTGACTTTCCAGCAAACTAGGACTTTGCACCACAAACAAGCTCGTGAATTATCCCCCAGAAACAAGAAATAATAAAAGTAGATCAGGATGTCTCTGAGTTCACTTTTAGTATACTTCTTTTTTCCTGGTTAGAATTAAAGTGATAGAAAGACATAAAATTGTAATACTTTAGTGGACTTCTGTTATATGGTGAAATGGGCAATAATCCTAGAGAGCAGTGAAGACTATGTGGAACTACTGATTGTGTAATGATAGGATTCTTTGGGCAACTGACACTGAAGACATGAAGATACTATATTGCATTTTCTCCAAGTGAAAGTTAGTATTGTCCCTAAATCTGATCATCATTTAGGCCCCAAAACTTGACATATTGCATCCTTGACTTAAAAATGTACAGGATATTTTTCTGTTAGTTATCACTGCTTGCTTCTTGCTTATCTCAAAAAGGTTTATGAATAGAGCAGAACTAAACTGGTTCTAAGTATAAATATAACTCTCGAATGCAGGAACCTATATTTAACCAGAATTAATTTTGTGAAAAGAAATGTAATTACATCAAAGCTGAAGTCAAACACAAACTGTTAAAATTATATAGTGAAGGACTGTGTTGTTATCACAAGCTTATTAAAAAACACTAAATTGAACCCTATACCTATTTAAGGAACTATTATTCAAATCAGCAATAATGAATTTTATAGTTACATTTTGTTTTTCCATTACTCCACTGCAAATGCATTTAAAAATGTTCAGAGAATGAAATATATTTTAAATTAAAGCATATGATCTCTAGTTTAGCAAATTTTATTGCCCTAAACACAGATAATATTTAAATGACTCAAATATCTTAATATATTTCAGTAGCACATGTAGTGCAAATGTGAGAGTCTGCCATCTTTCCCCCTCTACACTTAAATAATAGCATTTTTATTTCCTCTTTCTTCAAATTCCTTTTGGAAATGTCAATAAATTTTCTTATAATTTTTATCAGTACTTTGGCTAATAAATTCATAGTGCAATCAGTTCCAATCTTTCCTCCATGTTATGCTTATTGGTTTTATATCTGGGTTGGCCTTGCTAACATTCCTTTGCTTTGTTTCCAATCGACACAAATCAGCAGTTTTAACCTTAAACACTATCCAGCTAGAAAAATTCAAAGGATTCTACTACTGATAAGATATTGTGTGATGCTACATCACTTTTGCAAATTTTTCCTGATAAAGTTGAATATAAAATAAATTACACAATTGAAGTGCAACATGAATAGTATTTGACTTTGGGTGTTCTTATTAAACTGAAGTCAAACTCAGAATACTTGTTTTCCTATTTTTTTTAATTGTATAGCAAGTTTTAAATGGGGATGAAGCTGAAAAGGAAATGAATAAATCTCTTTTCCTTCAAAATATTGCACACTCCCCCCCACACACCCCTTCCTGATTCTTTATCTCATCGATGTGCCAACTTAATTTCTGGTTCCATTTTCTCCTTTCAACTATATACAATTTGTTTTAAATAATAGGGTTCAAACTCATTTACTAATTCTTATTGAAAGTGTTATTTTACTTCTTTTTTTTTTTTTTTTGAGACTAGGTCTTGCTATTTTTGCCTGTGGAAACGCAGGCTCTCATTGCCCAGGGTACCACAGACTCAAGCAGCAATCCCCAGCCTCAGTTTCCCAGGTAACTGGGATTACAGGCGCGCGCCACCACGCCCAGCTATTTTTTTGGAACGAGATCTCGCTACGGGCCCCAGACGGGACTCGAACTGCGATCCCTAGCCCCCGGCCGCTTCATAGGCTGAAGCTTACAGGCACGAGTATTTTGCTTCTATATGCAACTTAATCTGAGTCTCTGAGGACTGTGTCTGCTTCTGTACAGGACTATTACAGTGGCTTTGATTTTATGCTACCCTGAGGCCACTCTGAAAATCTAGGTGGTAGTCTGTGCTCTGTCAAATCTGAAATATTTTGGTGTTAATTAATAATTAATTTGGTGTTAATCATGTTAATTAATTATGTTAATTAATTATGGTTAGTTTCTCATGTGAATTGTCAGGACTTTGTCAATCTTCTTTTAAAGTTTTTAAAATCTCTCTCCACATCCAGAAGGGAAGGTACTAGTCTGGGAGCAGATGAGGGAAGGGGTCCAATGGAATATGGGTAGAGAATTATAGGGGCTTTGGTGGTGCATATGGTGTGAAAACAAACATGCAGAGGTTTGTACCTGTAACCTCTAGAACAAATACAGTGATGTTAACCATTATTACCTCAATAAAAAAGTAAAACTTGAAAAGTGAAAAAGATCTCTCTCCCAAGGAATCCTATTTCTATTCTGCACTGATGGGAAGAGCATATTACCTGCTGCTTCCAGGTAGATAGTAGAGTTCCAGACATGCCACACAGTTTTTGCTGAAGCTTTTGATGAGGAAAGAAAGCGCCTCAAGCCATCTGTTGCCACCAGGCGTGGGCTGAAAATACAGGCATCTATTCATTCTCTACTGGCATCACTGCTGCGTGTTCTTCTCAGGACACTTCCTCTTGCCAGGTGGAGAGTGGGAGTTCAAATCTCCTCTGAGATTAGTGTTCCCTTGTTGGGTGTTCCTGCCTGCAGCTGGAGTCTAGGCGTCCTGTGTGGTCTCTGCAGGCATTACAGGAGGAGGGAGGAGTGTCATTGGTGGTGTTTGGCTGGGTGTGGGTGGTTTTTGTCAGAATTGTAGTCCTTTGTCAGTATCCTGTTGGGTTCTTCCTTTTCTGATTCTTTAGCTATAGAAAACAGAGATCAGGCTTTTCTGACTGCTCATTTTTTTTCTAAGTCCATTGAGTAAGGAAAATCATGACCTACACCAAAAGAGTAAGAAGAAACAATCAAAGCCTGGTAATAATTTTTACACACCTGTGTGCCATCAATCCAGATACAACTCAGTCAACCTGTATCTGTATGTGTTCTCATGGCTCCTTCTCAACACGAACTGTGAAAGGAGTACGTCCTTTCTGCTGTCAGGAAACTGGGAGGTAACTTGTCCCATCTTTGTTCTTTCTCTTGTTCTCATGGATGAGAGAAAAAATGCTTATGCGGTGATTGGTTAGCATGGAGAAAATTGCCTGTGTCTCTGAATTCCCAATCTCAACTTCTGCTCTCTTGGGAAAGAACAGCAATGTTATATCAATGAACAACTTCAGATTAGGTCTTTGAAAAAAACAAAAACAACAACTTTCTGATTTCAAGCTACCATTAGGGTTAGATTATTCATCTTTAAGGACTGACTGAGAGGTATATCCTCTTTCTTTCCTAACCCTAATAAGAAGCTGTTATGGCTCACATCCAAAGAACGGACAACAAGAATTGCTGGTGAGGATATGGAAAGAAAGGAACACTACTACACTGCTGGTGGGAATGTAAACTAGTCCAACCACTATGGAAAGCAGTGTGGAGAACCCTCAAGTTAATGAAAATGGAACTACCATTTGACCCAACAATTACTCTCTTGGGAATCTACCCAAAAGAGACCTCAATGTGGGTATAAAGGGACACCTGTGCTCGGATGTTTACTGCAGCACAATTTATAATTGCAAGGTCATGGAAGCAACCTAAATGCCCCAAAACAGATAACTGGATGAAAAAAATGTGGTATATATACACAATGGAATATTACTCATAAATTAAAAATAACAAATTTGACGATTTTATAACAACATGGATGTACTTAGAAGGAATCATATTAGCAGAAACAAGTCTAATAGAAAAAGACAGAAACCAAATGGCTTTACTAATATATGGGATATAGTGAAAAAATAAACAAAAGTCTTGAGGAAAAGTCAAAATAAGCTAAGCACCAAACTGAAGTGCACAACTTTGAGCAGGAGGGAAAGGGGAGGGAAGGGGGTAAACCCCTGGGATTACAATGTTGTGAAATTTATATATAAATAAATAAAAAAAGAAGCTGTTATGCTACCTTTTCTAAAATCATTTCTGTGGCCAGCACTAATTACATTGAGAATATCAATATAATGGCTTAGATATCATGCTTATGAGTTGCTCAAAGATATTATATATTTTTCAGGACATTTGTAGAATGCATAGGTCCTTCTGAGAGTCTGCAGGAACCATAGCTCTGAAGTCAGCTTCTTATCTGCTCTGTTCTCAAAAAATATCATTCTCTTGGCAAAACAGTGACTGGAAGGGAAGGAAGTTACTATAGTTTGTGTTCAGTTCAGGAAATAACAGCAAGACTGCAATACTCCAAACAATCTGTGCAACTGAGCATTTTCAGATTTCATTCAACAGTGCCTACTTGGCCAGCAGCAATGAAAGTCAATTATGATATAAAAGCTAATGTTCAGAGCTATTAGAAGTTAGAGATGGAAAGCATCTAAAAATGGAATTACTCAAGTTGTTCCTGTGTCTTAATGGGAGATTATGTTTGCTTTGTTGTAGCTATGATAATGCAATCAATTTTTGTTCCTTTTAATTGGAATAAAACCCTATTACTAATGCAAAGCAGATGGCCCTAGATTTATTAAATAAGGTAGAAATAAATTAAAATAATTTCTTTTTCTAAATAAAAACTCAATTAAACATCTCTTTTTATATGATTCATTTTTTTTCTCATGATTACAGCATATATTCACCATGTTGCTAAAGAAATATTTTGTTTCATTTCAAAAAGAAAATATTGTTCTAATGCCAGTATTAATTGGACCAAAACCCCAAGTATATGGCTTCCGTTGTTGACCAGTGATGTGCTATATTACAAACCAGAAACATGGCACATGGATTCTTTAAAGGAGTTGAAAAAAAGATAATGGTAACATAACAGAGAAAGCTAGATCATATTGTGTAGTCAATAGTTCTTTTGCTATGGTTCAATTTCCATATAGATTTACAGAAAAGGATGTTTGTCTTATAGCAAACAAAGGAAAAAAATTTTCCTAATGCTGTTTCTCTGACCATGATTTTTCTGTCTTTGATCTTCTGTTAAATTCTTGACACAATTTGCTGAGGTTCATCGGGTATTGAGCCTAAAACAGGAGTTCTATTTCTATAGACCTGCTACTCCCACATTTCTTTAATAACTAAAAAACCATAAACCTCCTCACCTATTCTTTCAAGAAGCAAACAACATTCAAGTAGGATCCACTAATTTCCACTCTGAGTTTCTGAGAGAAGCATAGACTCATGGACTTGACAGCAGAACCTGGAACTAAGATTTTTTTTTCTAGTAAATGAAAATGCTTTGCTCTGGAAATGGGCGACATGGAGCTGAATGTGAGAGAAAACATCATCGGTAACATAGATTTTTTTTCAACTTGTCACTAAGCTGGAGGAAATATGAAACAGAACTATTTCAACATGTCACTCAACATTTCTTAACAACTGCATGTAATATAGAAAAAGACCTCTGAAATAAGAGCAGATTTCAGAATAAAGGTGAAATGAGATGTAAGGAATCAAGCAAGAAGATGGAAAATGATACAAGAAGATATTCTACTCAAAACAAACTTTCAGAGAAAAATTCCCAACTATACAAATGAAAGCAAAAAAGCCATACTAACAAAATAGAATAAAGAAATGTGTATGCACAACATGTATTTTGTCCAGATGAAATAAAAATATTAGGAATGAAAAATTAAACATCTTTTAGAAAAAACAAAATAAGAAATAACATTAAAAAAATTAAATCTCACTTGGATCTTTTAAATTAATACCCTTTTTATTTTCTTACATAGTTGTTAATTTTTGTACAATATTTCATTTCTCCCCTAAGGTGTAGTCCTCATAATTCTTCCAACATCATATCATCCATCACTATACTCTCTTGTGCTCTCCCTCCCTCTCTCCTGCTCTATGCCTCAAATCAAGTTGCTACCTTTGTGTTTTCCCTCATCCTATGTTTGGTTTCCCTATATTCACCAGCCAATATTTTTTTCCTTCTGACTTAAGAAATAATAATTTAAAGGAATAATCTGCTGATATTTATTTTAGGAAGACCATTATGTGCCAGACATGGCACATGACTTTCCATGTGGAAAAAAAGAATCAGTAACTAATAGAAAAATCTTAATAGAAAAACCTCTATTTTGCAAATGAAGAGACCGAGACAAGAGAATCGTGGGTGGTTTGCTTGACATTACTAAGAAGTGGCAGAGCTCAAATCTGAACCCCTGTGCAGGGTAAATACATACATTACGTAACCACTAACCTCTGCGAGCAGCACCTGTATGGTATTGTAGCTTCCCCATGATTGTATACATCGGGGGCCAAAGAACATGGCCATGTGCCTGAGTGTAAGTGGGCATACCTGTGCCTCAAAGGGTGGCGATGAAAGAGCATTATCGCTCTGGGGAGAGGGGAGATCAAGCTGCTGCTTTCCTTCTGGTTGTTTTCCCCTGTTCATGACCAAAAATCCTGTGGAGATGATGCCAAGGGCTGCAAAAGCTTCTTCTAAGATGCTAGAAATGATAGTGAATCTATCTAGGTTGGGATGACTACTTAACACCCTGCAATTTGGCTTCAGAACTGGCCTCTTAATCACTCTGTGCCAGAAACTGAAAAGAAAGAAAAGACAGGAAACAATGAACAGAAATTAGATCAGTACTTGTAGATATAAAAATAATAAGAGAATATTTGGCAGTGAAAGATTTGGCCGTTGAAATGAAAAACAAGGCATGTCCAAGATAAGCTACATTTCATGCCCACCTATCTCCAAAGAAAGAAGGATATTGGAAAATAGAATTGAGGAACTGACTGGAAACTATCTGGATAAAAATGAGCTAAAATGACCTTTTTTTCCCAGGTATTTAAAAGAAGTGTGGTAACTTCATGGCCGTTCTAATAGAAATTAGAGAAAGGCAGAGAAAATGATGGAGAATCAAAAATTAATGAAATAGGTGATAATTTTCCACCAATAAAAGATAACATCAAAAGTGAATGTTCAGTCCAATACACATTGTCACAATTTATTTGACTTTTATGAATATATTCCCCCAAATAAGAGGTTTGATTTTTTTTTTTTTGAGACTAAGTCTCACTATTTTTGCCTGTGGAACCGCAGGCTCTCGTTGCCCGGGGTACCACACACTTAATTCCCACCCTCAGCTTCCCAGGTAGCTGGGATTACAGGCATGCGCCACCACACCCAGCTATTTTTTTTGGAACTAGGTCTAGCTACGGGCCCCCAGTGGGACTCAAACCACGATCCCTAGGCCCGGTCGCTTCATAGGCTGAAGCTTATAGGCACGAACCACCGCGCCCAGCTGATGTTTTTCTTTTCTAATTTATGATATATTTATTTTGTTTTATTTTTGCACTGACAAAAAAATATCTAGCATTCTGTTGAAGAAAACAGATGAGAGTCTGTATGTTTCATTTTTTTCCCAAGAAAAATGCATCTAGTCTTTTGTTATCATGTATAATGTTAGTCACAGTTTTTTGTAGATATATTTTTAACAAGTTGAGGAATTACTTTTATTTCTCTGAAAGATATTTTTTTTAAATCATGAAGGGATGTTGAATTTTGTCTAATTATATTAAGTGATATTGTCATGTAACTTACCTTTCATGATCTGTCAATATGGTGGATTGCATTGATTTATTTTTGAATATTGAAGTTTGATTCATTTCAACGAACGTTACCAGGCAGCATGTATAACTAACAATTTTATTCCAAATTCTATTTGCTAATATATTTTAAAAATCTTTGCAACTTTAGTCATGAAAAATATTAGTTTAGTTTTTGTTGTTGTAATATTAGCTTAATAAAATATGTTCCATCTTTTGTGGACAAGATTTTGTAGAAGTAGTATTAACTTTTATACATGTAGAATTTCAGTAGAATTTTCTACTGAAAGCATCTGTACCTAAAGATTTCTGTTTTTTTAAGACTTTAAAAAATTAAAGATTAAATTTAATAGTTATTGTACTACCCAAATTATTGCTTGTTGAGAAAGTCTAGTAATTTGTATTTTTCAAAGAATCAATCTATTTTGTCTGAGTTGTGAAATGTATGTGTGGGTTGTTTGTAGACTTTCTTCAATATCTTTTAATGTTTGGAAGACCCGCAGTGATATTCCCTGATTCATTTGTGATAGTAAAGATTTGTGTCTGCTCTGGCATTCCTGCTAGAGGCTTGCCAGTGGTGATGATCTTTTCAAAGAGTCAGCTCTTTGTTTCATTGATTCTAACTTCTTTTTGTTTGCTATCATTGATTTCTTGAATAGTATTTATACTGCTTGTTTTGATTTTATTTTCCTCTTCTCTGAGGTTGCTGAGTTGAGAGCCTGGATCATTGACAAGACTTTTTTCTAATGTATTCATTTAATGTTATAAATTTCCCATTCAACTTTGCTTTATGTGACACGAATTTTAATATATATAATAAATATGAACATTTCATTGAGTTTCATGTCTCTTCTTTCAGAATTTCCTTTGAAATTTCCACTTTAATCCATTGATTGTTTGTAAGTGTATTATTTAGTTTCCACATGTTTGGAGATTTTTCTATTAGCCTCTTGATATTGATTTTTAATTTGCTTCTTTTATGCTCAGAGAATGCAATTTTTATGATTTTTATTTTTTAAGTTTTATTTATCAGACATTGACCTATATTAGTTTGCATTTTTCGAAGCTTGAAAAGTAAGTGTAATCTTCATTTATTGCATTATGTTTTATAACTGCCAATTAAATCCTAGTGGTTGATGGTGCTATTAAGTTTTTCTATATCTTTATTGATTTTTTTCCTAGTTCCATCAGTTGTTGAGAAAGGCTCTTGAAATCATCAATAATTGTGAATTTGTCTGTTTTTCCTTTTAGCATAGCCAAAACAGAACCACTAGAATTTAATTGACAGGTAATAGATATTATTAGACTGTTTTATAACCTTCTGTTTTAACTGGCTTTCTCTGATATGACTCTGGCAGAGGAAGACATGAGATACCACCTCTTTACTGGCTTATGGAGAAAGAAAGATAATCCTGTCTTGAATATGGTAGTTCTGAATTGATCATTTCTAATCTTGCTCTGTCCTTGACATATTTCCCAGACTGGATGGTACAGGACACTGCATTACAAGATGACCTCTGATCCTGCACCTTCGTGATGAAACCATATGTTTCTTTTACCAGATTCCTGTCTTTTGAAGTCATAGAAAGCACCTTAATGACTCGGTTGAATACATTGAAAAAGGCAAATTTATTTAAAGAGACAGATCAGAAATAGTTAGGAAAGTGAGATTCCCTGGAAAAGTTCTCCAGAGAAGAGTAAAAGATACCATATGGTTTCCCCAGAGATCTTACTTTTATAAGCTTCTTGTGAATATTTTAAGAACCTCATCAGTCTTCAGTTGTGATTGGCTGAAGTCACAGGAAGAAGGGATTTTCTTTATTCAAGTTTTGCCCTTGAACTTGTTCTATGTTGTGTTAATGTCCTATCCCCGCTTGCCCCCTCAGGCTCCAGGTGTGCTTGTCTCTGGCATCTTCATGTCTGGCCATGGAAGGAAAATCACTTTGAAATTTTATTTTCTGATTGTCCTTCCTTATTTTCCCATGTTTTCAGATTGGTTTATTTACATAGCCTAGCCCAAGAGGCTGTCTGTCCCCGTGCCTCAGTGTCCTCATGTGAGCTGGCAAAGATGAAGCCACCATTCTCATTAATCTTTCCTGCTCTGTAATTGCCAGCATTGATGTCAGTTTAAGGAAGAAGCAAACATAGCCCATCTAAACCAAGGTAAATGCATCAAGCGAATCACGAGACTTCTTAGCCTTTGTCAAATGTCAGAAGCTGATGACGTCAGCCTCTCCACTTAAGGTTTTCACCAATTACATACCAAAATAACATTTAAAAAATGAAACATTTTGTGGTATATATACACGATGGAATACTACGCATCCATCAAGGAGGACAAACACATGTCATTCGCAGCGACCTGGATGGAGCTGGAAAAACTCATATTGGCAGAAATAAGCCAAAAAGAAAAAGAGAAGTACAGGATGGTCTCACTTATATGATGGATATAGGGAAAATCAAACAAAAAAATAAAAAAATTAAAAAATGAACACACACACACACACACAAAAATAAAAACCCATGGACACACCTAAAAGAAATCACATTAGCAGAAACAAGTTGAAAAGATAAAGACAGACACCAAATGGTTAC
>PVHY01032675.1:0-11707 GCA_004024945.1 Uropsilus gracilis
AACAGCTTGTCCCTCTCCCCTTCTCCCCCCCTCCTCCCATCACCCCCCCACCCCCTTAGTACATATCTGTGCATCTCCCTGTCCCTCTCTCCCCACAGACAGCAGTCCTGGGGTGCAGTGCACACTCCCTATTGTGTCCCACTTCCCATTCATACCTTTATCAACAACCTTTGATTAACCCTCCTCAGTGATCCAGCTCAAGGGTGTCATTTGCTTCCTGTAGAGACCCTGACAGGCTCACAGGGCAATTTTTGTGTGCATAAGAGAGGAAGCAAAAATACATACTCTAATTTGTATTAAAAAACTGCTGGCAGAAAGAAAAAGAGAAAGGCTGGATGGTCTCACTTATATGAGGGACACAAGGAAAACAAACAAATGGACAAGAAAGATTTGAAACTGTCAACAGAACTGAGGTACAGAGCAAGAGAAGGAGAGGAGGGTAAAATCGGGGAAGGGATGGGCACAAGAGATTAAGATGTTTTACAGATGATAAGGTGGTGGGAGAACCCTGGTAGACAGTGATGATATGTGTGTGTGTGTGTGTGTGCACTCAAATTAAAAAAAAAAAAAAAAAACCACTGTCTGGACACACAAGAACTGAATAAAAGTAGCTCACCACAGGGGAAGTAGGTGATAGTGAGGGAGGGAAACAGCAGAGCAGGCGTGGAGCAAGATTGCATGTAATCTTTATATCTAACTTGATTTCTTTTGATTTTCTAACCATGTGAGTGACTATCAGACAACATCAAATTGGAAAGAATCTGTTCTACCCCAAGTGGAATTATCAGAGGTGTCCATTTAATCCTTTCCAGACTTTTTTACCAAGGAAGCTCCCAATTCCGAGACGGAAAAGCCACAGCATGGAGGGAAGTGGCTTCTCCTAGTTGGCGCCACCAAACTGGGCCACCGCCAGCAGCCCCATCTGCTGCTTTTCCTCTTCCTGTGCTTCTGGAGGTCCGGCCTTGGCTGGGGCTTTTCAGCTGACCAGCAGTGATTGTAAAAATTTCATACAAAAGTTGACTGTGGAAAACCAAGGGAATGCTGAAGAACTGCAGTCTCACAGAGATAGCTCTCTCCAGCCTTGGGTTCTCAGCCTACGTTTTGCTACTAGAAACTTCCAAAAACCCAGCAAGTTCCAGTCCTATGGCTGACTTGCCATGTACAGTGTCCCAGAGATGTGGCCTGCGCTTGGAGAATGTCCAGCCTCCCATCTCCCCCTTTTCCTGTGTCCCTTGGGCCTGGACAGCGATGTAGATGCAGCACTGGGAGCCACAACAGGAAAGGTGCCCTCTGCCACCTGAGACCTCAACTTCACATTGAGAACTTTGACCTCTGCCAGTTTGTGTCTGCTTGGTGGAGTCATTGGAGGAACTAGCATGGAAACAAAACTGGCTTTCACATAGCTTCACGCTCCTTCCCTCATTAATCCTCTGCATCATCATGACGTGGGCAGGGAGAAGCCAGATGCTATCATAGCCTTTTAGCCATAACACCAGGGCGAAGACCTGCCCCGTGTCTGCATGAGTCATGGGAGTGGGGTCTAAAGCCTGATCTCTGGACCCTAACGCAGCCGCCTAGCTTCACCTTTGACCGCAAAGGTGGAGTAGAGCAAGGGTGCCCACACATGCATGCTCACACACACAGCTGTACAGGTGCCTCTCTGCTTCCTTTCCATGATTCCCCGCTTGCAATGGGGAGGCAGGTACAGAGGACACACAGTTCGACTTCACGCTAACCTAAGCAGTACGACCCCAATTTCAAGCGCAAAGCTCTTCCTCCATGGATCCATTGCTACCTTCAGTCTTCTTTGAGAGGGGCACAGTTCACAGTATTGTCACAGGAGGATCCTGCTGAGATGTTTGAGAAATACCAGACCAGGGACAACTGTGTGTCTCCAGGCCTTAATAAAGCATGACTTCACTCTGTTAAAGTGTTAGTCAGCATTAGTTCATCAGTCCAGCTGTATCCTGGGCAGAGCTGTGAACAGGTCAGCTTTTACAGGGTTAGGAGGAGGCATGGAAGCCTCTGTGGCAAGGTGGGTCCGCCCATCTCAGAAGCAAACCTGGCGGCGGGAGGAATCCACGTGCGAGATAAGGGCTGTGGACAAGACAACAGGGAGGAGCTGGACCTTCAAAAGCCCGCCGCGAACTCTGCCTGTGCCCCAGACACACACTTGGCCTCGGGTGAATGTCTCTTCCTCATCCTTCCCCATTTATTACCCCTTTAGTTTATGCCAAGCTCTGGGTCAATTAATTTTCCTGTGTTCTCACAGTTTCCAGATGGGTATCTGACAGGTAAACTGCCTGTGTTTGCATAGCTGGGAATTGTTTGAACTGGAATTTGAACCTCTGTCTGACTGAAATCTCTATGTCCCCATTCCCCTGAACATTATTGCACTTTTACCCACATACCTCAACAAGTCATAGAGAGGCAGAGTAGGAGGAATGAAGGGAATGAGTTCAGAGCAGAGAGGAAATGGAGAGGCAGAGGTACAGGAAACCCTAGCTCTGTATACCACCCGCTCAGCCAACACAGAGCGATGTGAACGTGAAGGCCAGGCTGTTGCCCAACAGGACAGAAAAGCAGATGTGTCTGCAGTTGGCTTTAACATGCATTTTCGTCACCAGTTGGCTTCTTAGTGAACATCTTGATCCCCCTAAATTGAGACTTTGACTTCAAAAAGTTTTTTCAGGTAATAAGGCTGATTTGCTTCAGATTCATGGCCAGAAGTCTTCTGTCCCCTGAGATCCAGGCTGTTCCTGTTCACCTGGTCCCTCCTTTTAATGAGCTAGCTGGAAGGAGCTCCAGAGAAGAAGAGACACCCTGAGAAATGTAAGAGAAAGGCAAATCCAGCAGGATCCAGTGATCACAAATTTGGCAATATTTGCGGATAAAGTCCCTGGATGGTTGGACTTGTCTGCATTCTTGGGGGCTCCCTCCCTCTGCCAGGGAGGGTTTGGAAGTTTCTCGAGCTGTGTCCACTTTGGAGGGTAGAACTCCTATTCTTCTCTCAAAGCTCTGGGGAATATTTTCTCATACAAGTCAGGCTCAAAGTGGCCACCAGTGGCAGTGACAGTCTCTTCCAGCTCTGCCATGTCTGGTGACCTTGAACAAATTAATGTAGTTTCTCCCTGCTTCTGTGTTCTTACTTGGAAGATGAGTATGCTAATAACATAAACTTCCTCACAGGACTGTGATGGAAATGCACTGTGAAGAGGTATGCAAGGCAGTGGCCAGGCTGTGGAGATAATGTGTGTGTATGTGTGTGTGTGTGTTTGCGTTCACATGCACAGGGGTGGGAGGGCAGGGCAGGGTGGGGATAGGGGATTATCATACATGTACTATGCACCAGAAGGTTTCTGAAGATGATCCCTTGCAGTGCCTCCCAATGATTCCTTAAGAAAGAGATGTTCACCAGAGTTTATAGCAATCAGTAACTTTGCCATGGTCATGGGATTTGGAGACCAGGAGTCAGACTTGGAGCACAGTTATCTAAATCATCCCACACTTCCTTCCTGAAGCCCATCAGTCTTGAGTTCTTATTCCTGACACTTGCTTAGGTTATTGGTACTGAACCCATAGCACTGGAGGCAGGACCTGGGAACTACACTGTGCTCACACATGTCCCCGTCCCCCTCCCCACCTATGGATCTTTTCTGTCACTCACAAGTCCAGCTGGTGGTGCTTTGTGGGGAGTGAAGGGAAGCTACGTGGAAGAAATGAGAACAGAACGAGAAGAGGGCCTAGCAGGAAGGGACACATTCCAGCAGAAACATCGTGTACTTTCTGCCTGGCCTTTGAGTTGCCTCCTAAGAAAGAAGTCTCCAGTTGTGGTGACGTGGGGAGGCCAGCACATGGGTCCTGACCTGAGCCAGCCCTGGAAGCTGTGATCTCATTGAGTCTCCACAGCAACCCTACGCTGTGAGGGTGATGGTTCCTGTGCATTTATAGACTGGACTGCTGAAGCCCATTAAAGTTAAACAAGTCATTCAAGGCACAGAGCTGAGAAGCATTTAGCCCATCTCTCTGGCCCCGAAGTCCCTGAGTTTCCCAGGATGGCCTCCTCTCCTCAGACCAAGGAACTAGTGTGACTGGCCTGCAAAGCCTATGGTCTCCACCATGGCCAGTCTAATAACCAACCTATAGGAACAAGGAAACAAGAGCTGAGACTACAAGAGGAAAAGGAATGGCGAGCACCAGAAAGAGGTGACAGGGATACTAGGGAAGAAGAGAAAGAACAGAAAGAAGAAAATTGGGGGGACAGAAAACTCAGAACTTTCAGTCAGCATCAGGCACTCCAGGTTCCCAAACAGCCTTGGGGTAAAGGGGTAAGTGGAGGAAGAGCTGTGCTCTGTGAATGATGAGCCACAGATGGTCTCTTCTGGCCCAGGAAGTTCCCTTGGACACTCAGCCACCAAATGGGAGGAGGTTGTCACCCAAGTGGCCCATTTGTTTCCTCCTGCTCTAGAAGGGCTAGGATGAGAGTAGGGAAGTGGGCAGGGTCTTTAGCCCAGATGCTATGGGGTGGAAGCCCAGTGAGTTCTGCCCATGGAATGAGAGTCAGAGCCCAGGACCGTCTCAGAGTCAGGACTGTGACACTAGCAATTCTCCAGGGAGTTTCAGCCTCTCTCAACTTTTTGGCCCTGCAGTTGCTGTTGCTCCCATGAGCCAGTCTCCCCCTACCCCCCATCGCCTCCATGTGTCGGCCATATCCTGGAGGGAGTTGACATGATTGGTGTGGTTGTAAAACTTTGCTCCTTGTCGGTCATCCACCACCAGCAGGACTACAAGCAAGAATCCCTTGGTTTGTTCGTGTTTCCCAGCACTTGTCTTCCTTGGGGAAGGTATGGACAGGTGACAGGCATTTCCAGCTGAGGGGTCTAGTCACACCTGCTATGGTGTTCAGTGAGTCCCACTAGGCTCCCCACCCCAGTCAGTCTCTCGTCCAAGTTCTTTTAGTCATGTTGAGGTCTTTGGTCCTGATATTTATCCTGCTTGGCCTTAGATAGGAGTGATAAAAACGTCCCTATGAGATGCCGCACGCACAAAGTTGTATTCCAAGGTTTTAGAAAGTTGTATTCCAAAGGTTTTAAAAAGATAAATGGTGAAGAGGCATGTGGGCTGGAGATTGTCAGATTTAGAATAGCAATGCCATTTGTTTACAATAGGAATGTCAATAACAAAGATCTTTTGAATAGCTGTGCATTGTTGTTCTTGCAAAAATTAATCATCTGGATGATGGAAGTGATGAAAGAAAATTGCAACTCCACTGAGCAGACCTCAAAGCTCAGCTCTGTCAAAATGTCCCAGATTATCTAATAAATGGTTGTCCCCACCCCCAAATTGAGGAGCATCAAGGACCTGGCATCTTCATGGTGCTGACTGGCCCCTGGCAGCCTAGGTTGGGTACCAAGGGGCAGCAATGGCGGTACTGTGCACAGAACTGGCCCCAACTGAGTGACCACCTGTCTCTGGTTCTCTCTGAGAAGGGACTGTCCCCCCTGGGTTAACTCCTTCCCCTCAGCCCCTGACAATGGGCCCACGATGGAGCAGATTCTCCCTCACCTGTTAAACAAGCAGAGCACCCAGTCTCTGACTGGGCAGGTGAGCCTGACTTGGAGGCAGCACAGCCTGGCAGGTGGTCTGGAACCTTTGCTGGGCACCTGCTTGCCACACTCAGATTAGCCATGTTTCCGTGTGTGAACTAGCAAGTTATGTAACCCCTCTGTGCCTTAGTTTCCTCATGGGCATGATAAAAGTTCTAAGCCATAGGATCGCTGGGTAGACTGAATGAGTTAACATGTATGAAGGCCTGCGAACTGCCCTGGCAGTAATGCGTCATCCTACTTTACAGGGCAGAAACTGCTCAGAGATTAAATAGGTTCTCCTGCTTTTGTTCTTTTTGTTCTTTTTGTTCATCCCTTAGTTCCATGGTCACAGCATGTTTGGTGCCTCCGGGGTGAGCAATCTCATCTCCCTGAGCCTAGGTTTCCCTCCACCAGCCCTGAACCAAGTCCTTCTTACCTATAGCTGCCTTAGCCATGCTGAGAGGTTCCCTGACTATGGAACCCGAACCTGGATGCTGCTCCATACGGCTCATTAACTGTGTGATCAGCAAAAGGTTATGTGATCTTCTTGTGCCTCTTGTGCCTTCTTGCTTCCTACTCAGTAAAATGGAGGTGAATGAAGTACTAGCTGGTAAAGTTTAGCAATGAGCATTTTTTGTTTGTTTTTGTGTCTCAATAAGCATTATTTAATTATGACTTTTGTTGATAGTATTATTTTTGTCACAGCTTTCTTAGCTTTTCCAGGAACCGGTTCCATGATCCTGTTGCCACCTGCTTGTGTCAGATGGCCCAGCACTTATTCATTCATCGACTTCATCAAATATTTACCAAGTGTTGACCTTGGGGGACACAATGATGTGCCATATGGGAAGGGTGTCCAGGGGTTTATAGCTGTTTCTCTGGGGTTTTATTCTGGCTTCCTAAGAGTCTGCACCTAATGGTATTGATGCTGAACTAGCATGTATCACAAAATGGGCACCTACCATGTAATCTCTATGCACACTACCTGATAACTACTTTCATAACCCTCAGTGCTTGAGTTTTGCAGCCTTCATTTTCTCCTGAGGCACATAGAGCTCGAGTAACTTGCCTACACTGCTACAGTGGGAAGTGAGTACCACGGTTTGCGTAGAGGCCTGTTTGACTTCTGTCTTCTCCCCCTGGGCGAGATGAGTCCTCCCTCTGGACTAGATCTCCTGCCTCTGATTTGAGCATTCTTTTTCCCCAGGCACAGTGACCCCTTTCCTCCTCTCTATCTCTGAGAAGCTAAAATTCTTTGTAGCTTCTATTCTCAGCCACCTGACAAACTTCCCTGTGACCAGGGGTGTCATCAGTCAGTTCTCTCCATGGAACTCTATGTGTTCATGTTTTCTTTGGAGGTGCTGCCTGGAAAATATTAGCCCATGAGCTAAACAACTGTTCAGAGATATGATCCAAAGTGGCACAAGCATTCCAGGAATCATCGAGAGTGAAAATGGATCACCAGGGTCCAGGCTCCAGGCATAAATCTAGGGACATAGCAAATGCATGTCTGTCCTTGAGTCCACAAATAGCTTTCATCTAGGGGGCAGATCATCCGGGTTAATTGCATAACAAAGTCAGAGATGGCTGTTTTACTGATGGTAGGTCAGCTCAGAGAAAGAGAAGGGTGGGTGGCCCAGGAATCAGCACACCTGCTTCTACTTAGCTAGGAGATGTCCCTGCTCACCCTTGAAATGAACTTGTCATTGTCACAAAAACCTGAAACTGACATTCCTAACTACTGGTTCTCTCTGCTCAGTACATCAACCCACATGTAATGAGCTGAAAAGTTCTGAGGTGCCCTGTTCAGTGCAAGGGTCTCTGTGGGGGCAAAGGAAGTCCATTACGGGAGCTCAAAGTTTGTAAGGGAAGCTGGTTTCTTTGCTTACCCTCTCTGTCCTTTGCACGTTGGACTGTATCAGTGACATCTGCTACATAATTTTGCAAAATGTAATCGAAGTGTTAAAAACATGCCTGCCCTTTTTGCCTGTGGAACCACAGGCTCTCATTGCGCAGGGTACCACAGACTCAAGCAATTCCCAGCCTCAGCTTCCCAGATAGCTAGGATTACAGGCACATGCCACCACGCCCAGCTATTTTTTTGGAACTAGGTCTCGCTACGTGCCCCCGGCAGGACTCGAACCACGATCCCTAGCCCCGGCTGCTTCATAGGCTGAAGCTTACAGGCACGAGCCACCGTGCCCAGCCTAACCCAGTAATTCTAACATCAGGAATTTAAGGAGATAACCAAGTATGGGATCCAATTTAGACACAAGAAGTTTCAGACAATGTTTTCAAATGTCCTTTGATTTGTCTGCTTGTTTCCATTAGTAGCAAAGGATCAGAAATAAGTCAGATGATTAACCATAAGGAGCTGGCTAACCCCCCAAAAGGTGGACCCCACCTTGGAGTGTGAGTTGGCCAATGAAATGATTTTGATTAAAAGTATGTTAATATATTGGAAGGAGTATTCAGCAATTGAAAGGGGCAGTTACAAAATATGTTAGGATAGCAAGGTGTGGCGCATGTGTGCACATGTGCGTGCATGCCCACACCTCTACATAGCCAAGAACACACGGGACATGGTGTTTGGTTTCTTGTCATCCTAACAAGACCACTTTCTTCTTCTTCTTCTTCTTCTTCTTCTTCTTCTTCTTCTTCTTCTTCTTCTTCTTCTTCTTCTTCTTCTTCTTCTTCTTCCTCTTCCTCTTCCTCTTCCTCTTCTTCTTCCTCTTCTTCCTCTTCCTCTTCCTCTTCCTCTTCTTCTTCTTCTTCTTCTTCTTCTTCTTCTTCTTCTTCTTCTTCTTCTTCTTCTTCTTCTTCTTCTTCTCCTTCTCCTCCTTCTCCTTCTCCTCCTCCTCCTCCTCTTCCTCCTCCTTCTCCTCCTCCTTTTCTTCCTCCTCCTTTTCTTCTTCCTCCTCTTCTTTTTCCTCCTCTTCCTTCTTTTCTTCCTCCTCCTCCTTTTTTCAACAACAACATTGTTTGCAATGTCATATGGGTTAGAGGTGTAAGACCACACCCTTCAGTTGTATGCTACCACATCACACCCACCACAACACGCTGGTGGTCCTCTGAGGTCATCCACTGGACCCCTCTCAGTGTTGCTTCTCCCTTCCTCATCCCCTCTGCCAGCCTCCCTCTACAAGAAGATTTCCAAGGTTTGTCAACAATTGGCTGGTTTTGTCTGACTCTGTTTTTATTTCTCTATTTTCCACACATAAGTGTAACCACCCAGTATTTGTTTTCTCCCTTTTCACTTATTTTACTCTGCATTAATACACCCTCCACCCATGTTGCTTCAAATGGCAAGATTTGATTTATTTATTTGCTTATTTTACAGCTGTGTGGTATTCCATTGTGTATATATACTACATGCTCCTAATCCACTCATCCGTCCTTGGGTACTTCGGTTGTTTGCATAATGTGGTTATTGAAAACAGTGCTGTGGTGAGTCCAGGCATGCAGGTACGCCTGCAGATGATTGTTTTGCATTCTGCAGGTAGATAACTAGAAGTGGAACTGCTGGAACACGCAGTGGATTTTTAATATTTATTATTTTAATTTATGAATATTAAATATTAGTATAATGTATTAATATAATAAAATGTTAGTGCTAAAATATTTAATATTGTTGGTAGTTTGAAGAAACTCTCACAGGGGCTGTACAGCTCTATGTTCCCACCAATAATGCAGAGGGAATCTTTTTCTCCACACTTCCACTGACTCTTGTTTCTGGTCTTTTTCAGCTGGGTCATTCTCAGGGCTCCCCTCTTCACCACGAAAGAGTCAAGTGCTGCTCCCAATGGGTGTAAAGGAGTATTTTGTTTTCAAAAGATGTGTGTTGCTGGATATTTGGGGGATAGCTTATCCCCTCCAGGATGTGCCCAGACGAGTAGGGGAAAGATACCCCTGCACTCCACATCCCCACTCCCCCAGCTCTTATCTTTGTCATCCTGGCGGCGCGCGGCGGGGATGAGAAACAAAAAATGGCATGGATGAATCCACATGAAATGAAAAAAATCAACTTAGATCAACACTAAAATATCATCCAGTGATTTTTACTGGGTGGGAGTTGCAAACGATTCTCTCCACTTATTGTTTGATTAATATGCAATAAACATATTATTTGTGTAATGAAGTAAAAGTAGAGGAATGGTGCTTTAAAAAAAAAAAAGCCTGATGTTTGCTAGAGATTATAAGGTGCCCAGAGGCAAGGCCTTGTGTAGACAGATGGGAGTTTGAAAGTTCCTCAATAGACACATTTCACAGTCTAAGATGTTCTACTTCTGGCAGGACTGCTAGTTCGCTACTCATGTGTACTTTATGCAATTAGTCATGTAGTCTGACTGCTCATGAGAGAGAGGCCCCAGAATATTCGGACTAATGTATCAAATAAAGCTACAGTCACTGAGGAAAGAAGACACACCAAAATTCAGACAGCCAATGATTGCCTTGCTTGGTATCCTAACTAATATGGTGCCATGAGAAACTGTCTTAAATTTTCCTTAGCTCTGTAGCTAAAGGCATTTTCACATGCATCACAACATTAATCCTTGCCATATCTTGTGTGTTATTTCCTTCCCCAAGAAGGCTTAGAGGATTAAATGCTCTAAGATACTGTAGCTTGCTTATTCCACAGAAAAACAGAAAGTAACAAAGAGTTGCTCCTTGCCTAAAAGTAGTAGTGTATAGGGTGGGTTGATTATAGTTAACTCTTTGGAGTGTCTTGGGGAAACAGAGGTAGAGAACTGCTATTACAGGTTGGCCAAGAAATGAGATTTAATAATTCCACTAGCACTAAAGGATGTCCCCTTAAGAGGGAAGTTACCTTAATAAATGCTTGGGATAGATTGTTTGACCTTGAATTTGAAGCTACTCTGGCATGCAAAAAGCATGTAATAATGGTGGGTTTTTCTTTTTTGGCTTTTTGTTTGTTTTGTTTTGTTTTTAGCACCTAGGAGAGTTTTTGAAAAGGTAAAGGAAAGAAGAAAAGGGAGCAGGGAAAAAGACAAGATGGAGCGAGTGGGAGAATCTCAGTATAGAGCAACCAGAGGCATCTCGAGTGTTGGAGATGCTTTCTGGATAGATTTTAAAGTGTGTTGCTATGACAGAAATTGTCTTCCCTTCTAGCCATTTCACTCCTGAAATAGTTGGCAAATTCTTCTCAGCTCATAAATATTTTGTGTATGAGAGGGATTCTTGAAATATTTGACAAAAATGGTGGCATACAGCAGTAAAGAGTAAGGACCACACACAGACAAAAGGAGCCACAAGCATGAGCATCTAAGATTGTTCAGAAAACTTGGGGAGAACTTTAGGTTTCTAAAGGCCACAGATATGATGGTTCAAGTCAACTGTACCTGGATCTCAATGAGCTGAGGAGAGGTATGGGGCTGGATATCTGGGTAACATCCAGGTAACATCCAGGAAAGTATTGGGATTGGTATTTAATAGAAATTTACTTCCCCCTCACCTCAAATTCCCTTGTTGTGCAAAAACCAACAAATTAGTTCTCTGCTCTATTTCCTGTACTTCTTGGGAATAAGGTATAACAGACAGTTTTTCCTTTCTTTTGATTGATTCTCTGATTGACTAATCATATGATTCACTAATTCATATGATTCATTGTACGTAAGTTTTCAGTTTTTTGGTTTTTGGTTTTTTTTTTCACTAGAGGCAGATTTTCAGATTCCAAATTTAAGAAATACAGCACAGATGTTTAAGGCAACATTTGGGTTTATCCATCAGTCCCCTGTGAGTTTCAACATGGGTCAGTTTTCCTGCTTGCTCCCTATTTATTCCCATAGATTGATGACTGGCAGCCCTAAACATAAGCTGGAATATTCCACTGCAAACTTTTTCTTTTTTCTTCCTAGGACTGGGCTTAGGCATGAGATCACACAGAGTTATTACCATAACGGAAGGAATACAAGGTCCAGCCTTTCCTGTGGCCACTCCCAAAGGACAAGGCCGGAGGCATCCTCCATTCTCCTTTTCCATTTCACCCTCTCCTTGATATTGCATCTCTCCAAGGATCCTTTCAGAAAGGCCCTGTGCCCAGGATAGTCAGGATATCTACTCCAAGAGGCACCTGGATTCATAATTGGGATGACTATGAC
>PVHY01032676.1:0-11703 GCA_004024945.1 Uropsilus gracilis
GAGGCTGGGGGGAAGGTGGGCCTGGAGGTGGATCCAGCAGGCCCCTGACTGGGGCGTCTGGGGGGCCCTGACCTGAGGCTCTAAGGAAGAGGCAGGGACAGTTGGGGGCGGGGTTCTGAGGAGCTGACTAGGACCAAGGACACCCCTCCTGCAGGTGGACGCTTCACCATCAAGAGTCTCCCGGCAGCAGCAGACACAGATGCCCTCTCCGAAGGTGACTAGGCCATGAGCGGTCACCTCGGGCAAAGCTCAGGCTCACCTTGTCCCCCCTGGCTGGCTGCAATGCCCCCTGCCCGCGGGTGCCCTGGGGCGCCGGGTGACCCCTGTGAAGAAGGCACAGGACAGCGAGCACCTGGTCTCAGCTGCTGGGCGAGCCACGGCACGCAGCCACACACCAGAGCAGGTGGCCTGGCCGTGCCTCGTCTGGGTTCAGTTTTCAGCATTTTGCAAGCGCCGGGTCCGGCTTCCACAAAGGACCCATCAGGCGTTAAGTGGGTGATGACGATGGTGATGGGGAGGAACAGTCAGGGCGCTGTGCAGAGACACTCAGATACCGTCCCATGACGCCTCCCAACACCCCCAGACGCGTCATCAGCCCAGGCCACAGAGGGACACTCAGGCTGGAGGACTCCGAGCTGCCTGGGCCCGGCCGGGCAGCACCCAAGGAGGAATCTCTGAAGCGCTCAGCGACGCTGCCCCGGGCCCGCCTGCCCGCAGAGCGCGTCCGCTCCTCCCGCTGGACGGAGCCTCCCGCCGCGGGGGGGCCCGGACGTGTCTTCTCCTGAAACGCGGCGCTCACAGGCTGCTCTCTGACGGGCCGGCCGTGCTTGGCGCCCGAGTCCAAAGCCTCCTCCGTGTTCCTGTCCGGGTCTCGCCTCCCATGCGTCACGCGTCACGCGACTCCCTGTCGCCGCCAGGCTCCCTGCGGCCACACCCGCTCCGCTCGGGGGGCCTGAACCAGACGCTCAGCCGGGCTCTGCCAGGCACAGGGCTTCCGGGCAGAGGCACCCCCACCCCCACCCCTCCCCCTCCCACCCAGGGTCTCAGTGATTCCTCGGAGCAGGAGAGGCGTTTCTGACACGCCCCAGGCCGCACTCCCTCGGGGTGGGGAGACAGCAAGGCTAGGAGGGGCCTGGAGGACCATGTCCCCGTGTCACCCCTCCCAGACAGCCACTCCGTAGAACATCCACCCCCCCTTTCCTTCCTGGCGTCGCGGGGCCTGAGTTTGCTCCGAGAACTCAGGAGGCTGGTGGGAGGCTGCGCCCGAACCCCCCCCACACACACACACACGGGTGCAGAGTCCCGGACACCTGCAAGCTGGCCGCAGCCCCCGCCAGCGCCTTCCCAGTGGCCGGACGCCGGCCCCGCGTGGGGAGCCGGGCCTGCCAGCCACAGCACACACAGCTGCCCGGGCACCACATGCGGGAGGGGCTTAGGTAACGGGCTCGCTGGGAAGGCGTGGACACATCACGTGTGGACGTCCTCGCCGCATGGACACGCTCTCGGCTGGGCTGTGCCGCCCGAGGCGGGGGGAGGGCAGCAACCTTGCAACCTGGGGAGCCAAGCCCCCCGGAAGGTGGGAGAACCACCCCAGCCACCACCTCTGTCCCGCATCCCCACCGCCCCTGCCCGCACTACCTCAGCCGCCTCCCGGCAGCCCAAGGGGGAAAACACCGGTCCTCGGAGAGGGCAGCCCCAGCCAGGCCCACAGCGAGGTGGACGCAGGCCGTGACGGAGCTCGTCGGGCACGTCCGGCCCCGCAGCCCATGCTGCAGCCCACACGGCAGCCTGCAGGAGCGGGGAGGGAGTCGTCCCGGCCAGCACAACCTCTCGCGTGGTTTCGCGTGTGCAAAGGCGTCTCACGCAGGGAAGGGGCGGCGGAAGGAACCAGGCAGCTCTCAGCCCCCCCGGAAGAGGGGGTGTGGGGGCTGGAGAGGGACAGGCCGCCCAGACCCCGTCCAGCTGGTGGACCTCGGGGTGGGGCGTGCCTGGCGCACGCAGAACACAGCCACGAACTCCGGAGCAGCCCTCACAAGCGCCGCGTCTCGCCCCTGCTAGCGGGAGCCCTCTTAGCCGCACTGCCGGACACCAGGAGGCCCTCACCCCCCGCCCCCCACGGTCACGGGGTCAAGGGGACACGGGGCCGAGACCCCCTCCAAGGGTCACTGCGTAGGCGAGGGCCGCCTGGGCTCTCCGGCCCTGGGGCCCAGCCCACCCTGGCGAGCCGGAAGGGCGACAGTGGACGCGAAGGAGGCTGAGCGGCACAGGTGACCGGACAGGAGAGCCACCTGCAGGCGAGGGGCCCCCTCAGGCAGAAGTGGGGTCTGTGTCCACAGCCCCCTCAGCCCTTGGCACGCTGCGGCCCATCAGGAGGCCTCTGACGGGTGACCCGTCAGGGACGGAGACACGGGGGCGGCCCACGCCCCGCAGGCCGCCCACCATGACCAGCACTTTGAACCGCTGGGAAGCAGCCAGCTCGCGGCAAGCTTGTGACCGGATGACGTGGGGGCATGAGGCGCCGTGTCCGACCCCAGGGCCTTGCAGCTGGGCACAGGTGGCATCGAGGCCTCGGGCCCCTCCTGGACCAAGGCGGTGACCGGCGGCAGGAAGACCACCCAGGAGACCTTCACTCAGGCTGCGACGCGCTCACAGGGACCCTTAAGCCCACGGCGAGTGCCACGTGCTCTGGCTCCGGCCATCTGCCCACGGGAGGCCTCAGCCCCCGTCTCCAGGGAGCCCACGCGCGGCCACTGCCCACGACACCCAGTGGGCTCGGCCGTCAACGCGTCGCTGGTGATGTGGACCCCAGCCCCCTTCCACGCTGCAGAGTCCACGGTGGTGAACACTCCCCTGAGGCCCTCCTCGCCGCCCCGCGGGCACTGGACGGAAGCCACGCCCACCCCACCGTGTCTCCTATTGGGCCTGGAGGGCGCGGAGGACAGCGAGGCCACGCCCCCGGCTGGGCGCCCCCACTGCGAACTCCAGGTCTCTGCGTTTCCTGAGGGCAAAGGTGGCCCCGGAACTCGGCGCCTCTTCCAGCTGGGCCAGCCTGACCCCGGCGCCCGCCTGAAGTAAACACGTGTGGTCACGGGTCCGCCAGCGGGTTCGGGAGCGGCCGGCAGGGGCCGCGCAAGGCCGCCAGACCCTGAGGCGCCCCGGCCCAGCGCCCCGGCCCCCCCCCCCCGGCCCCCCCACAGCTCACTGGCTGTGCAGGAGCCTGGGGGCCGGCACTGCTGCCCACACACCGAGGCCTGAGGGGGCGGCTGGCGCTGCAGACGCACGACCGGACGCCAAGGGTCCAGGCAGGCTGCGGCCTCTGCGAGCCGTTGTCCCAGCACATGGTGTCACCCGCAGCCACCAGCCCCAGGGCCATCGCCCCGGGCCACGAGCCCCTCACCAGGCAGACCCTCTGGCCCTCCAGCCTGGAGGAGTCCCCCAGATTATCCCACACGACGAAGGGGGGGCCGCCCACTGCACCCACAGGAGCAGAGTCACCACGGCGCCCTCTGGGACGCCTGGGATGTGGGGTCAGGCACGCCAGCCACCATGACCTGGGAGCCACACCAGCTCTGAGAGTCGCGGCTCCGATGCCCCCAGCGCACCCCCAAACCCCCTGCACCCCCAGGGCCACGCTCGGAAGGACAAGGAGAAACGGCCCAGAGGAGCAGCCGGCAGCTGGTGGAGGGCCGCTTCCCACAGAGCGTGGCTGCCCCCCACGCGGGGCCTGGGGCTGTGGGGTGGCATCTACCTCCCAGGCCCTGGAACGCCAGCACCACCCAGAGGTCAGCCCAGGTGAGGAGCCGTGCCTTGGTGGCCACCACCTGCACCATCCTGGCTGCTTTCCCAGCTCAAGGGCACGCAGCGCCAAGCTTCTGGGCCTCCGAGGCTGCAAATAAAGGCGGTTCGCCCAGGGCTTCGCTGCACTCCGGGCGGTGGCCGGCTCCAGCCGCCTGGTCATCTCACGCGGGGCCTGGCCCCCGGGCTAAAGCCCAGGCCCCTCGCGGGGCGGGGGGGTCACTGCCCCTTCTCTGCAGATGACCCACTAGTCCACGTTCTCCAGCGTGGGGGCCCGTTCACCTGCCTCCTCCCACACTGCCCTCCAGGCCTGGGACCAGCAGCGGGAAGCTGCTTTCTCCCTGACAGACGTGAGCCCAGGGAGGCCCAGCGAAGGCGGCCTCCGTTCCTCATCTGGGTGGTGGCGATGCCCGCACTGAGTGGTCAAGGGGTCAGCCCTCCGCAAGTCACGCCCGAGGGTCAGCCAAGTAGCAGCAGTAGACACAGAGTCAGCAGGGGGCAGGGTGCCCCCTTTGTCCTTGAGGGTTGCAGTTCATGCTCGTCCGAGAGGCAGGGGGGCAGGTGAGGGGTTCCCTCGATGCCTTCTGAGACTGAGATGAAATCATTTTAGTGTGAGAGGGGTGGGAGGAGAAACAGAATTAGAGTAAAAGATAGCGAGACAGAGACAAAGGTAGGGAAGGAAAGAGACAGACAGACAGGCAGGCAGGCAGGCACAGAGCCAGGATGCCAGCCCTGAGGACATTCATCATGTTCCTGGATGCAGCCGTACCTGAAGCCGCAGCCCCATGGTGCAACGGGCCATCCACCTCCCCACCAATGTCTGCTTTGTTTCCCAAGCTAGAGATTGCGTTTCCATCACTGGCCACTGAAATTAGCAACATCAAGATAACACATGTCCGAGGCTCCGCTTCAGAGCTTCGCAGCAACCTAAAGCTCCTCGCTGGGGAGGAACGAGGATGGCTGCAACAGACTGAAGTACGCATGTTTCCAATATGAAGGAAACCCGGGAAGATCGCGCCCCGGAATGTTCTTCCCACTCTACCGACGTTACCGCCTGTTTAGGCTTTGCCTTTTTAATCACTTTTCTTCCCACACGGACACCCACCGTACTTTGCAGCAGGCACGTAATGACTGCCGCAGCCAGCTCAAGGTGAGGACCACAGGGGTCACCACGACTGTTTCCCCGTCTCTCCTCGCAGACGCCCCCAAAGGAAATGACAACCGCAGCAACAGCAGCTTCTGGGTGTTGTCATTTCTGACACTGGTGTTAGATTAGATGGAGGCGCTTCGAGGCAGAGGGAGGTCAGTTCTACAGTGTCCGGATGTCACGGTGAAGCTGTTTTCCTGGAACACATGTGTTTCGAGGGGTCTGGCTCAGCCCGAACCTAGAGCCCAGGATGCAGGTGCTGGGAGCCGGGGGGGCGCGGTGGGGGAAGGCTCACGCATACCAGTCCCTCCCGAGGTCATGGGCTGAGCCACTTCTGAGCGCTGCAGACACCAGAGTGGACACGTTTGTTCTGGCCAGGCGTGACCGCTCCTGAGAAGGTTCTTTACGAAGGACCCACGTCCACGCGAGGATGTCTGTGTGTGTACAGGTGTCAGTGCTGACTCTGAATCAAAGGCAGCTGTTGGCTGTTAATCAAAAGCAGCACCAATTTCCCTTGATTCTCGAAAACATATTTCATAAGCGTCCCCCCTGCCCCTTGCAGGCTGCCATCCCCTTCCGCAGACACGGAACTGGACCCCTGTAATGACTAAGACATGGAGAGCCAGCATCAAGATGAAACCCGACAAATTAATTTGCTGTCACACCTTGTTCTGAGCATTCGAGAAAAAATGTGAACTTCTCTGCCAGAGGGACATCTACAAAGAAATGAGCGCCAAAAAAAATAAAGACAACTACACGGGCTTTGTCTCCGGATAGCAAAATCACATATGACATCTATTTAGACTAATACATTCGCTAGCTATATGTAAATAATAGACACAATTTATTTATAAATATAATTCTGCAATGTACAGATATCTTCCGATCGACATAATTATATCTGCAGTCTGTAATTACATAATAGTCATCAAACATGTAAACTGTGCTAATGATCAACTTATATATTTCTATCTAAATGTCTATATGATTAATCTATAATTATAGTCACACATAAATGATGGCTGTGACTAAATATCTACAGGTGGATAACATGTCATCTTAATGTCCAGAAGCAAACTCCTGATGAGAACCACATTGTACACAAGCACAAGAAGAGGTCAAAGTTGTGTTGTATGATGAAAACGCCCAGGAGTTTGCCCCCCTGCAGCCAGCTGTCCCTTGGCATTAACTTGGATATGTTGTGTGTTCATTTATTTAACCCCGAGAGTGACGTGATCAAAAGGTGGTGTTGGGGTCCTAAAAGAAAGCATGACGTCACTGGTCTTCTTCCCCTTTGTAAAGAGCCGGGGGTGCAGAGAGCATGGTGGCCTTGCACACCCCTTCCCCTACGTGAACTAAACTCTGTTCAGGGTTCTCCCTACACCTGCAATGCCCAGGGCTAGTGAGAAAGCAAATCCCAGCTCCCACGCCCCCTCTTCTCTTGCCATCACTTCCCGGGTGGATTTGGCTCTTCTGAAGGTGATACAGGGTTGTGAGTGACGCAGGTAACAATTCTATTGGTGCCAAAATACCCTGGTGGATAGGGTCTGGGAGAAAGATGGGAGAAGAGGTGAGACGCACCAAAAGGCAGATAAAGGGAAGGAGCGAGGATAGGAGAGAAAGAAAAAGGAAGGAGAGGAGAATGGTGGGCTGAGAGAATGGTGGGCTGAGAGAACAGGCCCACGTGGCCTGGCCAGGGGAAGCCCCCGAAGAGTGAGCTGGTGATAACAAGGAGCCATGGTGATGGGCAGAAGAGTAGCCAGTGTGGAGAGTGTGGTACCACAGCAAGGTGGCATAGTGAGCTGGTACCTGGAGATGCCAAGGATGTGGAAAGCTGATCCGTGCATCAGCCATTGTGGAAGAGGTTTGAAGAGCCGTGGAGAAGCGGAGCAGCTGGGAACACTGGAGAGAGAAGAAGCGAAGAGAAGACACCAGAGAAAGAGTGGACTTGGCAATGCCTGCCTCAGGTGTGGAGGGGCAAAGGGCGCCATCTTGGACATGCGTTTGGGACTTTCGGACTAAATGGTGACCGGGGTAAGGTCACTGGCCGCTTGTGGCTTTGAAAACTTTCCATTTCCTGGCTAATTTCCTTGTCACTAAACCCTGTTGTTGAACCGCCTTTGAGTGGCCTCTGCTAGGCGCGGGTGAGAAGGATCTGGCAAGACAGCCGGTGGCAGCAGCCGCATGTTTAAAGGTTTTCCTTCCCTATGGTTTGGCTGGTGACTTCTGCCCCTTTTCGTCCCGATTGCAAAGGAACCAGACCCAGGGCATCTGCTCATTCCCCCCAGGGAGACAGCACCTCCCTCCCGGCAGATCTGACTCTGAGTGACGCCACTCAGGCCACGTGTTCCGCAGACAGGGGGGTTTGCCGGCACGATCCAGTCAGCCTCTCGAGAACCCCTTCCACCGAGCTCCGACTACGAAGTAGATCAACTTCTCTTAATCGCTCACCAGACCATCATCACCGTCACCTTCTCACGCTGAGACCGCCATAGCCCCGAAACTGTCTCTATCTCCCCCCAGTTCCCAAAGGGTTTCTACAGCGTTGGCATCCACCAGGGGGAAAGTGGGCCAGACGGGGGAAGCCAGGAAGGAGCGTCTCTCCCTTGAAGGACAGCCACCGCCACTGTGTCCAGGAACTGGACAGGCTCCCGTTTCTCCGGGTTCGTTTCCCTCTGGCTCCCTCCTTCAGGGTCCTTCTGCGACCCCAGCACAGTTTGCTGAGGAAGCCCCAAGTCCAGGGTCCAGGAACACAGCCTCCCCCGGGCCCTGGGCGGGAACCTTGGGCGGGGGGTGGAGTCCATCTGGCCACCCCACGAGGACCGACTGACTGGGCCCAGCTGCTGACCGGGCCCACTGCACCCCACGGCCTCCTCCATCACCGGCCTGTACTTGGGCCAGGACGATGCCCACGGGGATCCGCCCAGCAGGGAACTAGATGCTGAGCGCCCGTGACATACAGGCCCACAAACCAGCTCCAAACGGTGTTGGCCGGACCAGCCTCATGGGGCAGGCGCTGTGGACGGCAGGGGCTGCGTCCTCGCTGCAGCGATGATGGACTCTGTGCAGCCGCCCCTGACCTCTCCTGGCCCCACGCAGCGTCAGCCCACGCCCCTCCGTCTGCACCCTCCCGCCTCCTCCCCCTCTTCCCTTGGGGTCAGTGTGATGGCCATAAGAAGGGGAGGCCGCAGGTCCCCTGCTCCACCCATGGGAGGGTAGGACCGGGCAGGAGGGGAGGCAGAGGGCACTGGGAGAAGGGAGGAGGGACCAGGAAGGAGGCCTGGGGAGCACGTGGAGCACAGAGGGGTGTGGAGCCACAACGGAGGCTCAGCCGGGCCGGGCTCCAGGCCTGGGGGTGTGGGAGGAGACGCTCAGGAGAGACAGAGACGGGCAGTGGAGGGGGGTGAGCACGGCAGCTGCTGTCTTGACTTGGGTTTGGGTGTGACGCCCAGACTGGCCTTCCCTTCCAGACTGGCCTGGCCCCTCGGCCCCCCAGAAGTTGCCCCCCCAGAAGGCACCTTAGATTGGGGCAAGCTTTCAGGCCTCAGGTCCTGCTTTGGACCTGAGCTTACCCCCGAGGGCATTTACTTGGAAACGACTTTACCCTTTCCTCCTCTCTCTGCTCTTTACTGCACACTAATTGCTCCAAAGTTCTTTTCCAAGGAAGGACTCATGCCCCAGATGGGGGGGGGGGGTGGCAGAACCTATGCACAGCAGGCAGGTTTGGGGGTCCCGGGGCACCCCTCCTTCGTCCTGCAGCACAACTTTCTGTCTTTAAAATCACCTTCCCTGAATGCCCACCCGTGCCAGATTCCTGCGAGGAGATGCGGGCAGAGCAGACGCTCACTGCCCTGGGTTCCTGGATCCGGGAAGACACCACCCACTCACCTCCAGCCACCTGCGAGGTCGTGCGGGACCAGCCGCAAGGTGGCCCTGGACGACGAGTCCTGGGACTCGGCCCCCACGGAAAAGCCAGCTGAGGGGAGGATCCCACCCAGATGGACACAGCTTCCTTGATGAACCGCTTAATGGAGGGAAAACTCACAAGCAGCCTGAAATCAGAAGGACGCAAGTGACGAACGCCAGTGACGGGAATGAGGGAGGCGGGAGACATCTTGGCACGAAGATAGTTGACAGGAAGATAGTTTTCCCCGCAAATGAGCACCGCCGACCTCTCCAGCAAAAGGTGGGGAGGAGGCTTTCCAGTTACTGGCATTGGCAGCCGGGAAGTCCCCCCCCCCCACCTCCAGCAAAGGCCTGATAAATGCACAGATGCGGGTGTTAAGTGTCTTAAAAGCTCTGCCTCTCCCTTTCCACTGGGGCGGCTCTAATTAAACTTGAACTGTCAACTCCTTAATCCTGAAGCAGTCATTTGGCTGGAGGTAATGAGCTTTTTATTTTTATTTTTTCCTTCCTAAGCAAATAACCGCGCTTCCTTCAGTGGCTTTTAATGGATTTCGCCCCAAGCTGCCCACCCTCCCCACATAAGCCCAGCAGGGCTGATTTCTCCGGGAGGCCGGGGCTGCTTTGGGGAAGGAGGGGGGAGCAAGCAGCTCCTTCCCCAAAGCAGCCCGGGCCAGCGTCCTGGCGGTCCCGGTGTAACAGCCCCCGTCACCCAGGGAGACGAATACTATTAGCGATTTACTTCTGTTTTATTTTCAATGAAACTTGAGCTTCCGCGCTTCCGAGCCAGGCATTCACTTGTATTTCCCATTCCTCTTTTTTTCCCCCACCTCTATTCGCTCTTGCTGTTAACAAAATGAGGCTATTTCAGACCCAGGCTGCCTTTGAAAACCAGCCGGGCTTTAGAGAGAAAAGGCCCAAAATGAAAAAGGCAGATTAAAAGGCAGCTTAACTTCCGGGGCGCACTCCTGGCCCGGGCGCGCGCGGGGCGACATCAAAGATGTCAGGAGGGCTATTTTTAATGTCTCCTCTCAGGAGCGCCGTGAACTTGGCCCTGCCGAGCATTTATGACATGCTCGGTTCCACAGCCGGAGGGATGGGCCAGGAGAGCCTCGGCCCTGCCTCTGCATCCCAGGCTGCTGGTAAACCACCTGACATGGCCACGTTGCTCCTTTGGGCATCGCCCCCACCCCCAGGACCCTCCCTGAGCTGCCCTTCCCCAGGGCCACCTGGTGGTGACCCGAGGGTCAGTTCAGCCTGCTAACGACAGCAATCACCTTCTCCTGCAGAAGCCGTCCCCCCCCCCCCGGGGGTGGAGGGCGCAGTGGGCAGCCCCTCTGAGCATATGGGCAGCTTCCTCCGTCGCCTGGACACCCCGGCAGGCCCCTGGGCACCGGCCAGGGCTGGCACCGGCGCCCTCAGCCACTCCTGGCCAAGCCCTATTTCTGGAAACTTACCTGCCCTCCGGAGCTGGCTATCCTGAGACCCGCAAAGCTGCCACAAGGACTTCCTGCCGGCTAGAATCATATGTTCTGTGCACATTTTTAGACTAGGCCTCCGCCCCTCAACTGGCTGCCGGCAATATCAAACACTCCTGATGCACCATCTCCCGCGACGTCCTGCTCTTAGAAGCTGGAGCGCTGCTCTAGTTGGTACTTTCCCTCAGCCCTCCACCGCCCGCGTCCGGAGGGTACATCCTCATACCAGAGAGACAGGGCCTCTAATAGCTCACCTGCAGCGCGCCTGCACGAGCAGAGGCAGGAGCCTCACGCTGACGTGAGGTGGGGGCTCCTTACCGGCAAGTCCCCGACTTTGGGGATGACCTGAGCTGCAAGCCACACACCCAGGTGACAGCCTGAGTCCCCAGAACTTTCCCAACCGGGTCTCAGCTCTTTGTGGGTGGAACGGGGAGTACCCTCTCTGAGGAGACACGGGGACCGAGCAGTGTCACACACTATAAACTACTGGGGAGCCCAGCCTAGCGCCATCTGCGCAGACTTAACTCAGAGCAGGCTCCCGCGCCCTGGGCAGAGCCAGGCTTTCCTCCCTCGCTGAGGACCGAGAGCAGACAAAGAAGGTGGAACGGTGGGCCCCAAACCTTGCTTGTCTGGGCGGCATCCAACAGGGAGAGGCCAGCGCCCATGTGGCCTTCTCTTCCCCCCCCCCCCCCGCCTGCTGCTAGGCCTGGACAACTCAGAGCCGGACATGCCCAAGAATGAGGACATTCTTCTTGTCAGTGACCTCCCTGTCCCTCGCTGCAAACTACGCCCAGCGTCTGCCCTAGATTAAGGCTCCCAGGCCTCAGCCCTCGCCCCGAGCGCCCCGTGACTGACTGCCAACCAGCGCTGAGACTTCATCTCCAGGCGCTGCAGGCCTTGCCAGCACCTCCCCCCACCCCCTGGAAAGGAAGAGCGCTGGAGGCCCTTGGGGGGACCTTGCCCCTGGCCGCTGACCAGCCCCTGGTGTCCCTGAGCAGGTGCAGCGTGGCTGACGCGACTCATCGGGGATGAAGCGGAGCGAGAGGCGACTCCGAACGAGGGCGTGCGAGGCGAGGCCCATCTCCGGCCTCTCGGGGGCCGTGCGGGGAGCAGACCACACCTGTGATGAAGGATGTGTCCACCAGTGCCGGAGGACAGGCCACTCGTGGCTCCCATACCCGCCTGCACGTCTGCAAGCCTCAGGCGTGCAGGGGGTGACTGTCACCTTCGATGGCAGGTGTCGGCCTCTCTCCAGACAGCCAGTCTCCCTCTCTGCGTCTGAGCGCGTGAGAGAGTCAGAGGCAACTCAGGGCTGGAGACGGCGGGTCCAGGGCAAACCCAAGGCCGAACCAGGTAGAAACTGCACCTGCAGGGCCTGCT
>PVHY01032677.1:0-11706 GCA_004024945.1 Uropsilus gracilis
TGTGTGTGTGTGTGTGTGTGTGTTTTCATTTTTTTTTATTTTTTTGTTTGATTTTCCCTATATCCGTCATATAAGTGAGACCATCCTGTACTTCTCTTTTTCTTTTTGGCTTATTTCCGCCAATATGAGTTTTTCCAGCTCCATCCAGGTCGCTGCGAATGACATGTGTTTGTCCTCCTTGATGGATGCGTAGTATTCCCAAGTAGAGCTATATTGTGGAAATTTCACTTAGTTTTTAAAATATTCTTAATAATAAAGTGTAATTAAAAGTATCCTACCTAACAACACAATTTTACTGCCAAAAAAAAGTTTCTTTTAAGCCTGAAACTTTGCTATCTATAATATAAAAAAATACTTTTTAAAATTTCAGGAAATTTTTCATATTTGTCTTTGAGAAGACCAAATTTTCACATACCAGACAAAAAATTCAAACATCAAAAAGTTTAAATTTGGTAGAAACATCAACGGCCCTAAATATATTTATTAGGATATAACCAGAATAAACATATGTCGATAGCAGTACTCTACTTTCAAGCCTCATCTAGTTTCATACTTAACCTTTGAGGTACCACCCAATTAAAAAGAGGGAGAGCGTGATGCATATTACAGTAACTAGTTATTTTCTAGTATATCCATTCTGATAGCTCTGAATCAAAATTAGTCATCATCTTAGTCCTATGGGACTGAGATGCAAATTTATAATAAATTTTGACACTCTCCCCTCCCAGAAAAATTCACTGACTATATATTATATAATCAAGAAGGAAATAGATGAGTGATTGGCATAAATCTAATATTCAGGGCTGGCAGTACCACTAAGGAATGAAATAAAGCAACAAATAAACATAGAATGAATATAATACTGTGTTTTTTTGTCTTATTCAATATTTTTTAACTTTAGATAACTTGCTTGACTTTTTCATAACACAATCTCTTTACTTATAAAGGGGTCGTATTAATTTATTACTATACTATATATAATCCTATTTAATTTTTCCATTTATATGCATGTGGCTCATTTCCTCACTTGCTTCAAGTACTTCATCAACATGAATTTTCAATAAGATCCACTATGATTACTTTTTTCTGTGTAATTTACTAAATTTATGCAAATGTTTTCTCTTTAATCTCCGTGTTTCATTTCCACTAGTTTCTATTGATGTGTCCTGCAATGCCTAATGCTAATTCCATTCAGTGTGTTTCTTACTTCAGAAATTACTTATTAAAACACTTAAGGGTACTTGTTTAGATATTGTCATTTTCATTTATAGAGTTGGCTTGATTTTTAATATACTCCATTTCTATCCAAAATGTGTTCATCTGAACATAATTATAATAACTGTTTTAATGTGCAGCACTTACTATACCTGCTAATTATATCTTCTATGTCATTTTTCAGTTTATTTCTACTGGTTCATTTTTCTTCCAAAGTTTCCTAAGTCACTGCAATACAAATTACTGTTTGCTAGAATGTCTAACATAGTGATTTTTGAGTAGTTATATGTCTGGATTTTGTTGTATTCCTTCTAATAATGTTGGATTTCATTTTGCAATAGTTAACTTGCTTAAGTGTCTTTGTTTTTGTTTCCTTCAATGTCTTCCTTTTAAGTTTATTTTAAGATGGATATAGGATAGTCCTTACCTTATAGTTAAACTCCACAGGCAAGGAATGGACTTTCTTACTGAAATGCACAGAATGCTTAATGGAAATTGAAAACTAAAACCAGCAGGAAACAGAATGCTTTCCAGTCACGGAGAGCTCTGGGAAAACTGAGATGACAGCTACTTCGTGAACTTTCCTTAACTCTGTGGAGTCTCATCCTATGCTTACTCATCTTACTATTTAACAAGTATTCAATGAGAAATTTAATGCTAAAATTCTTTTTTCTGTACCACTGTCTCTCTGTTTCTTTGTCCCACAATTTCCAGTCATCCCTGCCTCCCTCAAGTACAATTCAGCAAAACTACTGAGTTCAGTTTGATAAATCCCATCCTGTTCTAGGATCTGAAGTATGCCTTTAGTTAGAAAATTAGAGCAAACCTAACATTCAACTCATTTGTTGTCCTTCTATGAGGGATCAGAGCCCTGAACTGCCTATTGTCTAACTAGTCTAAAAACTGTTTTTTTGAACCATATATTTATATTTTGACCCATCTGTAATTATATGCAGCAGGAATATAAATACAGTCCATGTTATTTTGTCATAGTCTAAAGGGAAAGTTCCAGACTTTTAAATTGAGACATTATATACTAACATATACATGATTATCACATTTTTATTTATAAATTTGGTGGTCTTTTCAAGGAGTCCTTAAAAGTATTTTACTATTTTAACCGCTTAACTATGGTGCTTTAGACTGAGACTAAATAAAGGTTAAAAATAAAATGGCCAGTATTTTTTAAAGATCTAGCTAATATGATGCATCCTGTTTTGTTTTCTTTTTTTTAAGTTACAACTCCATTATTTTTAATCAAGAGTTCAAAATTTAAGGCTCTTAACATTTCCAAAACATAGGGTAAATGGATGTCATAGCTTCAAAGGGTTTCCTTGTCTTGAGAGGTACACAGATTCTCTGAAAGATTATTTAGAAACTTGTGGTAATTTACTATCCTCTTGTGAAGCAAGCTTTTATTCTAGGTTAGCCTGCCCTACATGCCTGAAATAGTGCTGTTCTGCAGTCAATACATTCCCAGTTATCAAGCACATAGTCCTCATGTAACTAGCTACCCAATAGGTTAAGTGAAACTGGAAGAAGATACCTATTTATTTTTAAGTAGTTACAAGGAAAATGAAGTACAGTACAATTGGTCTTCTTGTACCCAAAATATTACATGGCTTTTTGAGGTATGAATTTAAAGGTCAGTATTTAACTTTAACTAAAAATCTAAAAAATAAAAACTAGTAGGAATTCAGGTATAATCAATCCCAGTATACTTCCGATATAAAATTAGGTTAAAATTAAAAATGTACATTTCACAACAATGTGAATATACTTACTAATAAAGTCTGCACTTAAAAATGGTTAAGATGGTAAAAGAAAATAAAAATAAGAACAAAAATATGTAAGAGGCTATTAACCTTACCAAATTCATACAGCTCTTGATGGAAAGCAAATAATTAAAGTGATAAAGATATTTATAAATAGGTACAAATTCTAATAACTTGTGAAATATTTTTAATTAAAATTAAAAACTGTAAATTCTAATAAAAAAAAACTTTGAAACATGATTCAGAGTAAAGAAATGGCAAGCACAGATGATTTTCAAGAAAAGAGAACTATTGCAAAGTTCTCCAGAGAATAGTGGGCTCCTAACTACTGCAAAGTTCTCCAGAGAATAGTGGGCATTTAATGTATATAAATGAAGAATAAATCTATGATTTTTTTTTTTTACCTTCTATAAATACAGTTCCCAAATAAGGCAAGCACTGGCATTAGTATCTTTACCTCTAAGGAAAATACCTACAGTACATCTAATCTGAGAGTGGTAACCTTAGGGAAAACCCTAAAAACAGAAAAAGCAATTATCTACAATTTAAATAGAAAGAATCACAGTTCACATTTGTAATTTGAAATAAAGAACAATGTTATTTGTACATGTTTAAAGAAAGTAATAATTGAAGATTAGAGAGTTGTACAGATCTAGTTTAGAAAGTGAGGTGACATAAAAGATTGCGATGTTTTGTGGTCTGCAAGACTTTAAGAAAAGAATGTTGGGAAACATTCTCCATGAATTTCTTCTGCTTTAGTCTGTCAAAAAAGTTGAGTTAGTAAGTACCTTTGTTCTCCATTATGTTTACATAATTATCTGCCTCTCAAACAGCCTCAAAAAACTAAGGTAGTGTCCACTTTCTGAGCAATTAGTAAGGTTTTCTATACTCTTAGCAAGTTACAGAGAGAGCTTCCATCTAGAGAAAACATCCCACTAGAAATGACTCAGGTATTCCAAGTTGAATTCATCATGTATAGATATTACATCGTATTTTTCATGCCCTCCTGTGAGAAAAGGGCTTGGGCAGGAACACAAAAAGTACTTATATTCTGGTGACTGCTAATGCTTTGGATAACAATCTTTTTTCTGTTCTAAGGGTCTCATGTCTTTAGCCAGCATTCATGAAACTTTAACAATATAACTTGATAACCTGTTAACATTAAGGAAGGGGAAAATCACAAATCCTTTAAAGTTATTGTAACATACCTGTTACTGTTTTTGTTTTCACTGGACTGCTGGCATATTCAGAGGCCTGATAAGATTGCTGCTTTGCCAAAGGTGCACTTCCAACAGACACCTCATCTTCTTTCCTTCTGCTAACTGGCATAACTAGAGGAACTGCTACCACAGGCTGCTACAAAGACAAATGGAAAATTTAAGTTATTTACTATTTTTCAAGTAGTATCAAAATCAAAAACAGCATCATTAAGGACAATTAGAAATTCATTCTTTTGTCAATCCCTTAGTTCTTTCCTTAGTTCTTTCCTCCTTCATCTCTACTTCTTTCTCTCTTATACACATGCCACATACAAATATACCTTATTGATAAGTAATACAATTATAAATTTTAATTTGAAATTATAGTTTTGTCTGAAAACCAAAAGGGCATAAAAATAAAAAGTCAATAAATTTTACTAAGAGGTCTAAAGGTAATATGATAGCGTCAAATAAAAATTAAAATTAACTTTGAAAAATATGATTACTAGAAAATAAAAAATTACCCTTATAAAAAGATATTCTTAGTGACATACTTTTATAAACTGATTATCAACTTGTAAAATGGAAAGTTCATTTTTTAAATGAATGCCCAAAAGTTTCTATATTTTATCTGACATTGTAACAGCATAACATATTTAGAAGGCAAAGAAAAGTATCTATAGTTAGAGAAAGCTGGAAAACATTATGATCCTATATTGCATGCATGAGTGCTGAAATGGACAATAAAGCAGCTGTTTCATCTCTATTCACTGAAATAAAGTCTGATATTACTGCTGATGACGCCCAATACAATCTTGTCAGATTCTTGGCCTCTCCCACCCCCCCAAAAAAAAAGGTATCTTTAAGTTTGCTGCAGGATCAAAGATCATGCTGAACTGGGTGGAAAGCAATAATGAAATACTGGGTTTTGGCCACAAATTGAGAAAGGAATTGTTGCTCGGAAAATAAGCAACTGAAATACAGCTGCATCAGATGGTAAATCTGGAGAGGTTGGGAAGGCAACAGTGGGGTCTAAAGTTACTCTCAACACCAACAAACCAAATTTTTAGATAATTAATTTTATGTCTCACAAAACTTATAATTTTTATTTAGTCCTATTTAGATTATGAACACTTCAGTGAGAACACATGCATATTATATGATTATGCAAATAATTTATTAGATAGAAGCAAAAAGACAAGTTGCTATTTAAGCTGAGTAAATGGATAAGAAAGCTCAAAATGGAAAAGATTAAATACATTGTGGGGAACATCACGATGTAGAGTACCCTCTTTCATATTAAGTATTCAGTCAAACTCATATTTATACAATTGTAAATAGGAAGTACTATTGAAGTCTAACATGAAATATGTTCAACATATTTTAACTTGACTCATTTAATTACTTATCTATAAAAATAGGGGGTGAAGACAGCTGCTCAAAATACCATTATGCTATTATATTCATATATTCAATAGATATTCAAGGGATTCCATAATCCCTTGAATCTTGCCACCCTTTATAAATCTGCAATATGACCAAGAAATCTAAGAAGTCAGAATCAAGTTCAGGATCAAAATTAACATAAAGAGAAAAAAAATCATGTGCTGTATAAATAGTACTAAATTCAAACACAATAAAGTTGAAGGATAAGATCAACAAAAGTCATGGTATGATAGTGATATTACCAAATGACAAAAAAATTAATCTTTTGGTGGCTGAAACCCAGACACATCTTCACACAGGCAAAAATGCACTCATTAAAAAGTCAAACAAAACTCCAACAAGAGCAGGCTCACAGATGTTGTCTACACAGCTATTTTCTAAATACCAATAGTGGAGTCCAAAAGACTATATGAATACTTGTTGAATAATTGCTAATATTAGTGCTACTTATCAGGCAAGAAAAGATGATGGATAAAGAGTAACATGAAGTGACTGCCTCACTTTCTGGAAATTTAACTATCTGAGTCAAAACTACTAACAGTATTTCTTTTTAGCCACCTCCCACTCTGCTTACTCTGACATAATCCTGTCTCCTGCTACACATGGTTCCCCCAAATTAGAGATTTTTAAATTTTTTTTAAGGTAACCTTGGTGTACAATACTGTATAGTTCAAAAATTTAGGATTCCACCTTTAGGTGTCCTATACCTGATCCATAAATATTCCATGATTCCAAAATACGTACAAAACTTTTGTCCATCTTCATGTAAAGTATCCTCTACTTTATTTTTTAATTTAATATAAAAATTATAAGGAATTAACTATAAGGAATATATATAAACTATAAGGGATTAAATGCTATTCATATTTCTGATTTATTATAACCACATTAGCAGTTATTAAAATTTTAAATTAATTGCTTTTTATAAAGAAGAAGATTACTAAGTAAAGCTAAACATTTCCTGCATGCTAACCTACTACCTGTTTCCCTCAGTTTCAGTCACTACTATGCTAATGATACCAGCTTTCAAATTAATTTTTGAACCTCTACTTATAAAGAGCAGCTTTGTGAACATATACATAGATGCTGTTACATTCTGTTTATACTTGGGAGTTAAATTTTGCATATCCTTTTGCATTAAATTTTGAGAAATACCATAATGATAGTCTTGTCCCTATAAATGTTATTGTAAGAATACAGGTATACCAAACTGGGGAATATTGGGGACACAGGGTATGCATATTTCCGATTTTTCAGATACTGACAAATCTATCAATTTTCAATCTAGACAGTAGTTCATCCACTTTCTACATTTTCACCCACTCTGAATATTGGCATTTTTTACCCAACAGACTTTACATGCAAAGATGATTAGTCATGAACTGATCATTCTTGAAGTTGGATCAGAATTTCCTATATTTAAAAAAAATAGATGAAGTACATCTTTAAATGTATTTTCAAGACATGCTAGACTGTAATAAAATAGAAATATAAAGCACTGCATACAAAGTAGAAATTATAAAGTACTGTGAAAAGGTAAACTGTACCCAGTTCTAAAAACAAATTGGGAATATACAAAGACTTTTTATATATGCTAACATATTGATATGTAGCTACTAATTCCACATCTAAATATATGCAAAATTAAAGATATTTACCAAAAGATTATTTATGACTCTGGCTGAATAAGATTATGGAATATACTACCTTATCTTTTAAATAAAAATTTTATATTTAACTTAAAAATTAATTTGAAAAGTTAAAAACAGTGAAACTGAAACAAGATATCAAAGTTCTTGAAGGTAGTAGGGTGTGGGGAGGACACAGGGGAATGTAATGATGTTTATATAAATATATATATTCTCACATATATACATAAATATGTAAAAAAGAAAAAAAGAAAAAAATTTGAAGGTACTTGTTATCAATTAAATGTGTCTAATTTAATTAAGCTGTTAGAATATATATTGACTTTCAGGGACTTTTGACTTTCTATAGTATACTGGAGAGAGTTACATCATTTATAAAATAACTAGTGGAGAATTTACAGCATTACCCAGTCCTAAAATAGTTTTGTCATTTACAAAATGCACATAACAAAGGGCAGTATACTAAGTGAAAAAGGTCAAATCAAGATAGAGAAATACTACATATTTTTATTTTTACTTATATGTTAATCTAAGGAAAAAAAGAGCTCATAGACATGGAGAACATATTGGTATGAGAGGCAGGTAATAAGGACCAAAAGGTTCAAGCTTACAGTTATGAAATATAAGTCATGTAAAGTACAGTATGATAAATATATAGCTAATAGTACTTTACTGTGTATCTGATATAGCTAATAATACTTTATTGTATCTGAAAATTAATTAGAGAAAATTCTCCAAGATTCCATCACAAGAAAAAATATTTGTAGCTATGTATATAACGTTGGCAGTTAAGTAGACTTTCTAGGGTGATCACTTCAAAATTGGTACAAATATTAATAGTTCTATATACATATATATACAGAATTTAACAAAATAAACATATAAAATACATACAGAAATCAAAATATTAAGTTAGGACACTGTTTTGACACCTTAGACGAATATAATGTTATATCAATTATATCACAATTTAAAAAATTACAAATAAAATTTTCCGCAAATATTACCCTGCTATTAATCCTACACTCCCATTATCTATATTCTACATTCCATGAGTCAACTTTTCTAAAATTGGATTTTAGAAAATTTTACCAGTTTCCTATAGTTCCTCTTTATCCTTCAAGATAAAATTTCAAACACTTAGCATTGCCAACATATTTTTGTATAAATTAGGTTCCCATTTCTATCAGGTGATTTAAGAACACATGACTCTAGTCTAGAACCAGTGAAGGCTCCTTACTTCTAAAACTATTGTATCCTTTGTATCTGCTCACACAGTTCAACCTAGAACACCACTCTTTGTATAGCTTATTACACAATGCGCATTTTCATCTCAGTTGTTAATTCCTCCTTTTGAGACTCACTCCTGTAATAAGAACTATGCCACTTTTCTGTTTTCAAATAATGCTAAATATATATAGCAATTATAATGCAGGAATTATTAGGAATAAATATTATTTTAGTCTTCATATTCTCAAATACACTAAATACCTTTAGAGAGAAATGTGACTTTTATTTCTGTTACCACAGTATCTATCATACTGCCATGTTTTCTCTAATTTTTATTAAAGGAAGAATGGGATAGTAGAAGTTTCAGATGAAATTAGAATATTGTAAAGAAAACTCTTGATGCTGCATGACACATGGATGTGAGCATGCACAAACATTTATGTAATTATTTATATTTAAATATTATTATGCACTTAAAATTTGCTTTTAAATTTTGTTGAGATAGCTAGCATTATGTAAGTTTAAGGTATACAATACTGATGATTTAACATTTATAACAAAAGATAAAATCTTTTGTACTATAATGATTTCCACTGTAATGTTAATACAACTATCATATTACATTAACAGTATTTTTTTTATTGCAGTACGCTGGTTTACAACTATAATTACGAAATTATTTTTCACATATGGAACTTCAAGTTACTTCAGCAAAAAAGACACAAAGCTATTCTAACTATAAAATTACAAACTCACACTAAGTCTATGAGAAAAATAAATTCAATAAAGCCTGTATTTGACTTCAAAAATTCCTAGTTCTGTCATTTACTAGGTGTATAACCATAGGTAGGTAAATCTCAGCAAGAATCAGCTTCAGCTTTAAAACAGGGACAATAAGATCCAGAAATGACATTTAAGAATTATGGAATGAAGAATCAAAATTAGTTACTGCTAGCTGTGTAGTTTATACCTTTTCAAACATATATCCCAACCAAGATAACCATTCAAAGTTCATATATTTTATGTTGTTTATTGAATAAACCTTATACAAAGAAAAATAGATAACAATCATGAAAGTTAACATTTACTGAGAAATTCTTATGTACTAGTCACACTAAAAATAATGATCTATAGGCAATGAAGTCAGTAAAGGGGAACTACTTAACCAACCTCTCTAACTTACCTGCTTACAAGCAACTGTAATAAATGAAACTATACTTTGAGCTATAATTTCCTATATAGAAATTAAGGAACAGATATTGAAAGGAATGGGATAAACTCCAGTACATGCATAAACACAATGTATAAACAAATGTCTGATGAAAACACTTCTTAATTAAGGTAATGACTATAAAAATTTCTCACCTGCTGAATATTTCTACTGACTCGTTTCTGAGGTTGATAAATGAGCCAAGTATATAATATAGGGTCAATATTAACTGCTAGTCCTTGTATACAACAAAGAAGCACAGCACCTAAAAAAAGACAAGATTTTGATAGTGTTAAAATTACCAATAAAAAATTATCAATAAAAAATAAGCTTTATAGTACCTCAACTGTAATTTATAAGACCAAAAAGAGTTATTATAAAGGATATGGAGGATCTCAAATGTTTCTATATTGCTGGTGGGAAAATAAAGTAGACTGACATTTCCTCACCAAGCAAATGCACAGTTACAACATTACCTAGAAATTGTACTCCTAGGTATATTCTTAGAGAATTTAAATCATACTTCCATGCAAAAACTTGTATGTAAAGTTTCATAGCAACAAAATAACAACACTAGAAGGGATACAAAATGATGGTCCATGAATTGAACAAAAATGAAGGCATAAAAATGAAATTAATCAATTAAAAGGAACAGAGTGTTGATGTACGTAAATTATAACATGAATGAACTAAAAATTGCTGTTATAAAAAGAAAAGCATTTTAAAGAAAAGCATTTTATAGAATGTGAATTGTCTCGATAAAAGTGGATTTGACTTTTTAAAAAATTAGGAACTTAATTTATTAGGGTAACAATAATTTCTATTACTGGCCATGGAAATAGAATACTAGTTCCTCTTTTTCATATACCATAAAACTAATTCACAATGTAAAAGGAAACACTACAATTATTTAATAAATCACTGTAAAGTACAGCTTAAAAGGCAGAAAAAGAATCAAGTAGATGAAATATAGGCTGACATTCACATACAAAAAACAAAACTGAAGTGTAGCAAGTTGAAATCCACCCTACTAACTAAAATGTTTTTATCTATGCCAAAGTAGCTTGAGTAGAATTTAATTAACACAATATGTCATTATTTATTTACAAATAAGTTCCCATAATTCCATATATATTATATATTTTTTAATTGAAAATAATACTAGTTCCATTAATGTGGGAAATACGGAGGAAGGTGTGTTTGTCAGTTTTGCTCCAAACTGTATCTCCAGAATCTAGAAAAGTACATGTTAAAGGCTGGGGGGTAAAAAAAGTTAAAATAGTAAGTTCTACGCTATATTTTATTAAGGGAAATAACAGAACTTTCATAAAATCATACCCAATTTTTAAAATTTCTATTTACCAATTTTTAAAAATTGATTGCACATATATTTTTAATTTTTTTATACCCAGAGGTTATCCCACCACCTTGTCACCCATAAACCAGAACCAGTATCTTAATCATATGGGCCTATCCCTTGCCCAATTTTACCCCCACCCCCTCTCTTGCTCTATGCTTCAGTTCTTCTGGCAGATTTTAATTTTCCTTATCCTTTTGTTTGTTTCCCCTACACCCCACACAGAGATGAACATTTGTCTTTCTCTTTTTGGCTTATGTCCACTAACAGGATTCCTTTTAGGTCCATCCATGGTAACACAAATGCAACAAATTTGTCTTGTTTGATTGCAGAATAGTATTCAATTGTGTACATATACCACAATCTTCTGATTCAATCATTATGTTTTGGGACGAGCACAGTGGCTCGTGCCTGTTTGCTTCAGTCTGTGAAGCAGCCGGGGCTAGGGATCGTGGTTCGAGTCCCGCCTGGGGCCCATAGCAAGACCTAGTTCCAAAAATATAGCTGGGCGTGGTGGCGCGCTCCTGTAATCCCAGCTACCTGGGAAGCTGAGGCTGGGGATTGCCTGAGTCTGTGGTACCCCAGGCAACGAGAGCCTGCAGTTCCACGGGCAAAAATAGTGAGA
>PVHY01032679.1:0-11668 GCA_004024945.1 Uropsilus gracilis
AAAAAAAAAAAAAAAAGAAAATGAGACATAACTTCCCATGATATACTGCAATGGACGTCATTAAGGAGATTACAGTTTCCATTTGTCTAGTGGTTTGAAATTAACCTCAGTTTAAGAAGCAACATTAGAGGAATTTGAGAAGTGCTGCTATACAGGGTTAGACCTCCAGCCCAAAATCTCATCATGGCAGTAACATTCTGGATGAGGTTTTATTAGAGGCTATTAATTGTTGTAATTGTTAGCTTTTGTCTGGTTTGCGAAATCTTCTATTATCAGTTCCTTTCATAGTTTAAAATGATGTTTGCTACTGAAATGGTCTTCTGGCTAGTATGTTGACTGAGCAGTTGTGGACAGCAGTCCTTGGCACAGTGAGGATGTATGGTCATTCATTATCTTTAATAAGATGAGTCTGAACTTAATATTTGCAAAACTTTACATGTTTGTAATATTGCTTCTTGCAGTGTTTTATAGCACTTGTAAACGTATCTAATTTGTTAAACGGTAACATTTTGCTTTGTTAGGAGGTAATTGGTTATTAAAATGAAAGATGTTGTTTTGAAGTTGGTTTTGTTTCCTTTCCCACAGAAGAACATAGCTGTTGAAAATGACAAAAGAATAAACAAAGACAATCTTACTGATCTTTATGTCCAGCATGCAATACCATTGCCTCAGAGAGATTTACCAAAGAATAGATGGGGGAAAATGATGGAAAAGAAAAGAGAACAACAGGAGATTAAAAATGAAACTAAAAGGTACTTGTCAGTGGTTCTGTTTTCATCTGACTTGACCAAACAATTTTGCTTTTGCTTTACTACCTCAGTTAAACTTGGGTTAAAAAATTTTTTTTTCACTTAGCAGTTTATTGCACACCAAGCAATGTCTTTAGTGAATGAACTGACAAAATCTTTTGTTCTTTTTTTTTTTAATTGTGAGAAAATTAATTTGAAAGTTAGGTAGAAGTTGTGGTATTTATATAGTGAGAGGCTAAAGGAAACAGTAAAACGCGGAGTAATTAGAATTTAGGAATAACGGTCAGGACATTCAGAAGAGAGAATTTTATAAAGTAGAGAGCAAACTAGCCTTCTAGAATTAGAGAAGTCAGGAATATGCCTAACAATATGAGAACAATAAAGAGGCCATCATGGCTGGAGTGGAGAGACTCAAGGAGACAGGGGAAGAGGCTTGTTGGGGGTCAGTGGGAGGAGTTTGTTAGATCATGTCAAGTGTTGTGAGCTTGTGTAAGAACTTTGCTTTGAGTCTAAAACCATTGGCGGATATTGAGAAGATGATGGCACTCTCTGCTGTACATGTTAACAGGATCCCTGTGGCTCTGATGAGAAATGTTTTAAGATGGGAACTAGGAGAAGGCGAAAACAAAAGCTAGTTAGAAGGCTGTTCTGTAATCCAGCACCCTGGTGGTGATTTTGACTAAGGTAGAGGACATGGTAAGAAGTGGTTGGGGGCCGGGCACAGTGGCTCGTGCTTGTAAGCTTCAGCCTATGAAGCGGCCGGGGCTTAGGGATCGCGGTTCGAGTCCCGCCTGGGGCCTGTAGCGAGACCTAGTTCCAAAAAAAATAGCTGGGCGTGGTGGTGCACGCCTGTCATCCCAGCTACCTGGGAAGCTGAGGCTGGGGATTGCTTGAGTGTGTGGTACCCCGGGCAACGAGAGTCTGCGGTTCCACGGGCAAAAATAGCAAGACCTAGTGTCAAAAAAAAAAAAAAGAAGTGGTTGGGGTTTAGATGTATTTATGGAGGTAGAGTTAATGAGATTTGCTGAATTGTGAGAAAAAAGAATCAAGATTTTAAAGTTTTGAGTGATATAGAAATTAGACTATCATATAGCTTCAGTTACACTTTTAAGCAGTGTTAAATTTCAGAAAAAATTTCATCAAATCACAAGCAAATGAATTTTAGTTTTTAAGAAAGTTACATTTAATTGGTCAGTGTAGTTTTATGTCCTAAAATCTCTAAGTAGGATAGTTATTTCTTCTCCTATACCATTTTATTTCAAGTGGGTGCTATTGATTAGTTCTAGCTCAATTTCTTTCTAGAGTTTTGTGTAAGATAATCTCAGACAGTGGGAGAAGGTCGAGTGAGATTTCAGAGTAAGGGAAGAACATGTCTGAGTTTATTAATATTTTTAATTTCTGGTTGCAAAGGGAAAGCTTGATTAATGGAGAGAATATGAGGAAGAATGCAACATGAATAGTTGAATGAGTACAACATGAATAGTTGAAGAATCCAAATGTACAATCTTGCCTTTATCCAGGAATACCTTAAGTTTAGTGGAGCATGATTTTAGCTTGATTGTTACATATCATTACAGGCTATATATTGTATATATTTATATATATAATTATACTTATATATTAACTCATAAGTATGGATTCTGCCATATATATCTTTATTTTTGTTGCTTTATTAAGGCACTACTTTGATCTACATTCAGACATGTCTTAAAACTTTCAAGGACAGTTATAGGTTCCAAAAAAACTTTATCTTTTTTTAAATAATGATTGATACATATTCAAAATAACCGTACCATTAAATTAGTGATTTAGAGTGAACAGGAAAAATTTCATTTCTAGTAGTTTGGAGCAGACTGGCCTCATCAATAAATCAGTTTTGGTAATTGTTTTAGCTTTGCGTTCCATTGAACTTTCTCATTATCCTGATCATATTTTTCATGACTCCATCTCTTTGATTTCAGGAGTAGCACAGTAGATGGGTTAAGGAAAAGACCTCTCATTGTATTTGATGGAAGTTCAACAAGTACAAGTATTAAAGTGAAAAGGACTGAGAATGGAGATAATGATCGACTCAAGCCTCCCCCTCAGGCAAACTTTACTAGTAATGCCTTTAGAAAGTTATCAAATTCCTCTTCAACTGTTTCATCCCTAATTTTGTCTTCCAATTTGCCTACGAACAATAAAATGGAACACAGTAATAATGACACTAAACAGAACCATGACTTAATGCATAGGAAAAGTCCTTCAGGCCCTGTGAAGTCACCACCTTTGTCCCCTGTTGGAACTACTCCAGTGAAATTAAAGCGAGCTGCTCCTAAAGAAGAGGCGGAGGCTGTGGTGAGTATGGGTGTTTTCCTGGGTCACGAAAGATGTGAGTGACATAGGAGCAGTCAGCTTTAGGTGGATAGGTCATTTGTGTTACCAGCTGTTCTGGAAACCTCTTAAGGTCTGTCTTATTTTTACATTTACTATCTCATGAAATTTTAAACTCTGAAACTAAAATCCATAAGTTAACGTTTTTCTGCTTAAAATATATGTAGATATATAGAGTGTCTCAGGTACGATTTCTAGATTTTTCTCAATTAGATTTTTTACCCGTCTGCACTAAAAGGGGAAATTATTTCTTGTTAGCAAGCTCAGAATGTTAATTTTTCCAGTCACATATGAACAAGCATTTTAGAAATTGTTCATAAGTCTGTTTGGCATATACCTTAAAACCTCAACAGAATCTTGAGGATTATTGTTTACATTTGTACCCCTCAAATGTACGCACCTTTGTAGGATAGAGAAAAATTGGGGAATCTATATACTACCAAAGAATAGAACATATTTATTATTTAAAATTATTTGTATCATCTATGTTTTATACTGTAACCTGTCATGACCTACTATATTTAGGCATTTGGATGATTGGACTCCATGTATTGGTAAACAATACAGTTTATGTAATGTATAGTTTAATTGTGTACACACATACATACATGAATGATACTTCTTTTCCCTAGGCTCCTTGGAAAAATGATTTCACTTTTAAATTTTCAGCAATTGTATAACATTTACAGCCTTTATCCTTTGTCTCATTCTGTTTAAGATACTATAACAAACAGTACCATTGAATGCATGACTAAGCAGCAGTCATTTGTCTCTTACAGTTTTGGAGGCTAGGAAGTTCAAAATCAAGCTTTGGCAGATTCAGTGTCTGGTGAGAGTCTGTTTCTGACTCATCATTGACTCTCCTGACACTTGACAGAAGGAGCAGAGCTCCCTTTGAGGCCTTTTTTATAAGGACACTAAATCCATCCATCAGGTCCTTATCCTCATCATTTATTCACCTCTCAAAGGTCCCTCGTCCAAATACTGTTACACTGGGAATTATGTTTCAATATATGGTATTGAAGGAATGCAAACAATTGAGTAAATAGAATTAACATAATATGCTTTGAATTAACATTTTCAGATTGTGTGTTAAAGATAACAAAACAGTATAAATATTCAATATTCCAGTTAGTAGACAGTGGAAGAAGAAAGCTAACTACTATCTGACCAGTTTAAGGTTCTTGTATTATTTAAGTCATTGAGTCTTTTCAACAATCTTGTAATATAGGTACAGTAGTTACTCCTGATTTATAGGTAAGGAAATAGAAACTTGGAGATTTGAACTAAACTTTGTTCAAGGTTCCAGAGTTAGTAAGTATCCAGGATTTGGCTTGATTTCAAATTTTAAAACCCAGAATATGTACTTCTTAAACTTCATGGCCTTCAAACTTACACCAATCACTTCTGTGGGAGGGAGAATGAGATATTGGCTAAGTATGGGAAGAAGTAGCCAGATCTCAAAAATATGGTAGTGAAGAGGTGAATCTCAATGGGTTGTTTCCCCCCCCCCCCCATTATTTTCCATCTCCAGTTATCTTAAATAGCCTTTCTATATCTATGGGAATCTTATTATTTCAGAGGTGTGAATTTTTTTTTAAGTCTTTTCTCATATTAAGATATTGGATTGTAAAGTTAAGGGAGTAGTGGACAGCGAGGGGGAAATCAGGTCTGAAGCAGTTTTTCATTTCTGATTGCACCTTAGAATCACCTGGAAGAATGTCCAGAGATTCCAAAAAGAAGATAGCGCTTCGTTCCTACGTTCCTGTTACCTCCCATGGATTGTGATTTATTGGTTCTGGAATAAGAGCTGGGGCTGGCCATGTATAAGTTGCCTGGGTGATTATAAAATACAAATATTTGAGAACCAGAACTAGAAAAAAACGGGAGCTAAGAGAAGTTTTCTTTTCCCCCTAATCTCTTAAAATCTTTTTCCACCAGGTGGCAGTAGTAGTCTGTCATTCACACATTAGTCATCCTGAGTGGTTTAAATAACCCATTTATTTCTGATATTTCTGCAAGTGTAATCTGATTTTTTTGTCTTTTCAGAATAACCTGAAGCCCCCAGAAACAAAGAGGAAGATACAACATGTTACGTGGCCATGAAGGAAAGTTTCCCAAAATGTAAATATGAGCATAACTGTAGTTTTTCAAACAAATTCCCATATACTGACAGTATTTACAGGTCCTAATTATTATGAAATTTTCTCAAGAGGTTTAAAATTAGGTTAAAGAAAAAATAAAAGTTGTTTTCCTTACCTTCCCCTTTCCCTCCCCTTTTAGAGAAAAAAAAAAAAAAAAAAACTAGCCTTGCTCACCATGACTAGGAAAGAATTTCTTTTTAAACAAATGACTGTATATAAGTCATTTATATATGATATTTGACTTATGACTGGTGTAAGTCATTATATTGGCCCTAGTCAAATCATCAGCTGCAAGTCTGTTTAAAAGTATCAGGTGAGTTTTGGAAATTATTCTCATTACTCTGTTTCAGTCTTTGGAGGAAATTTGAGATTTTCTTTTTAACACAGATACTTTATTTTCCTAAGCAAAAGAATGTAACAGCTCGTCACAATATTTTAGTGTTAGCCAAACTTCAAGGTTCACCAAGAAAAGCATATTTGTTGTGCTGGCAGAAAACTACTCTATTTATAGATAAAATTGCTATTCTCTTAAGTACTTAAATTGTTTCTTGTTTGGTTTTAATGAAAAGGGAGTCAGTGCTTGCTGTCACTCCTTTCCTTGAAGTCGTAACAGGCATGATATATTAGAAGTTGAGTGGTCAGTCATGCACCTAGTCCACCCTGTAGAATGTTCTTGTCATGCTGGCAGTCCTACGTGCTGTCAAACCAGCCATATAGAGCAGTTCAATCTTACTCTGTATCATTTCCTCCTAGGAGTTTAGTATTTTCAAAATGGAGCTGACTTTAAACTCTTCAGGTAAGATAATCATTTCAGAGATGACAACTTGATGGCAGAAAGTTGAGAAGATAGGAAGAGGACAGATAGAATCCTAGAATTTAGTCCAGGAAATGGAGCACTGACAGAGGAACCTCAGTGTCAGCTGGAGTAGGTGGAAGAGGAGATGATCATGTCAGAAATAACTGCAGCGTATAGCATAGAAACATGTACTGGCTGGAAGGGGTGCTCTGCTGGTGTAACATGGACAGTGTCCCACAGGGCTGTCACATAACTCAAGTGTCTCATCAGGTTCTGTGTTTATTCAAGTGGTGTTAACATTTCAATTATAGAGCGGAAGTTCATGGAAAAATAGGCGATACCTTATAGTCATGACTCCTAGTATGTTCTTTTCTGTTACGTCTTTCTAACAAGTACAAAGAATACTTTATACTTTTTCCTGTGTGTGATTTTCAAATTGGGTTTCTTGCCTTTTCAATAGTTATTTAGAGGAGTTTGTTCCTTGTTTGATTAATTAAAGCAGACATTTTAGTTCAGCTATTGATTTGCCTTACAAAAAATTAATTCAGCCCTGCAGGCAAGTACTGTTTTAAAACTAACCCTACAGTTTTTAATCATACCTTTTCCAAACAATTAATCTGTACATAGAAGACAAAATTCATGCATACTAAGTATTGCATAAATTGTTCCTATTTTGGTAAATTGGTAAATATATAGTTATCTGCAGGGCTGATACTGTAATATTGTTGAAGGATGACTGATCCTATATATAACTATAAATTAAGGGTTATTTTTAAAGTGCAGATTTTAGGGTAGGATGGCAAACTCTATTTTATATTCGGTTGTCCCCTTGCTTCCATCTGTATTTCTCTCTTAGTTAAGAGAGAGCTAACCATTTGACAATTTTAAGTCAGCAGAAACTTACTTTTAGTTATTCAATAAAATTAATTTTTAATTTGTATATTTAACTTACAGAGTAGGTTGCTAACAGCTGAACTGTGTAACACTGTTGCTTCAAATTGAAGTTTAAATTACGAACATTCAAAATCAGTGCTCATATAGCATCTTACTGAGCTATTTTGAGTTAGAAATGTGGAAAAGCACTAAAGCGTGTACTATCTATTACACAGTACATCTTACGAGGGCTGTGCCTTCTCAAGCTATATAAATGCAGCTCGTCTTGAAAAGACTTTCTTTACTTAAGCCTGCTGAATGAGGGGAATCTGAAGCAGAAGGGATCTTATGTGTTGAGGTGTTGCTTTGGTGTGCTTCTAAAGGTTAGAAGATCTTGATTTGAACAGCAAAAAACTTTGAGGTACTCTGTACTCACTAACATGGGTGAATTGTATGGCTCTTGATAGTAGTTCAGTAAAGCCAGCTTTGCTTTTCTTATGGGGGGTGGGCAAATGAATGGCATTTGAGAAAATGAGTGGCTTCTGAGGTGTGGTTAGCTTTACCATTTGCTGCCATTGTCAGTGTATCTTGTTCTTGTCTTTATATTTCTTATTTTCCTTTTCCTTATCCTCTTTTTTCATATTTTTATGCCATTTGCTTCCATTCTCCTTCCTCCTTCCTGTAGATCCTAAGCTGCAGAATTAGGTTTTCAAATTACATTGCTTAACCCCACTCTTTCACTGAGGGGTGAAGATAGGCTAATCCCTGATTCTCACATTGGAGGATCATAGATTACTGTGTGACTCTGGAAAGTCTTAAAACCTTGCATTACCATGGTACTACATTGCTTCCCAGTTGAGTGTAAAGGCAGTACAGTTTACCAAAGTAGCTGTATTTCTATGGACAATTTCCAGGTACTTTGGAAATTTGGTTCAACTACTGTGAGACTATAATGTTTCTGCTACTATTACAATTCTTCAGATTTGTAATTATTATTTGAAATAACATTTTGGTGGACTTGAGTTTTGAAAGATGATTCTGAAATGATGTATAGACTCATTCAGTAGCAGTGACCTTTTAAAAACTTACATTAAGTAAAACTGCCAGTAGATTAAATCACATGTATATAATTGTTTCCTCTCTTTACTGTGGAACTTCAGTAATTTTCAGAGGCTACAAAACTGTCACAATGTTTTTAAGTGTGCTGTTTTATTAAATGCTTGTGCAGGTTTTGTAATACAGTACAGAAAAGCTTAACCTTGTAATGTACATTTTTGTATGTAAAAGTCTTAAGTAGCCTTACCCTTATTTAATTAAACTGAAGAAAGTATTGAGTTGGTCTGTCATTTGTAAAAAAATAAAATGTAAAAATAGCTAATGGCTGCCTCTTTATTTGAGTAAACGATATCAAAAGTGTTATTCTTTGGAATACAGTCTTCTGTTCCTGGATTGGTTTGTATCAGGCATGATACCACCTGTGAAGGGTATGGGGGGACACAGTGGCTTGGTGTATGGGATGTTCTGATCCTACAGAAACTGACATATTGACTGTCACTGCACTTCAGGATGACAACAGAAGTCCCCAGTCTTTCCCACGTACCCTTTCTTAATAATCTTAGACAAAGCAGAGGTTTGGTTGAAGGATTATTTGCATTTGGAATAATCTTAAAAGTTGTTCATTAATGTTGGAGACTAGCTCTAAAGTAACAAATGAGAAAAACACTTGAGTAACTTTACACTGTGAACCTGAGCAGTAGATTCTTCATTTTCTGTCTGGAGAGAAGACACAATAACAGTCATTTCCATTTGGATTATTGCACTAAAGTGCTTCTTACTAACCAAAGTGCTCTCCTATCAGTTGTTAAACTTGGTTCCCTATTGTGGCAAAAAAAAGTAAAGATGTGAATCAAATCCCTGTCTCTAGAAAAGACAAATGAACAATGAAATACTGTGAAGTCATGACAGAAGCTAGCTACATCGTATGATAGTGAAGGAAGGAAAAGGTAAGGTTCAGTGCTACTTTAAACATGGGAAAAACTTTTTTGAGATTATATTTTAAGGGGTGATCACTACGGGAAGCTTTTGGGAAAAGCTTCCTACTTGTAGGTGTTAAGTGGCGATTTGTCTTTGGTGTTGCTCCCATCAAAGGTGCAGTCTGTTTCCTACCACTCCAAGATGCATTGACCCTAAGATGCTCTGATCCTCCTCTCACTCTGGGACCCCGACAGCAGCCACGTGAAAAAAACTTAAGAGTAGGTCCCACCTGTGAGCCAGCACTACCCTCTGGGTGTAACTGTAAGTCACCTATCCCCAGACTAGCTGTCCAGTTAGAATAGCTGCCTGCATGTCCCGGGTGAGACCAGTCCACATATCTGACTCAGAATCATGTGTGAACAAATAGGTGCTGGATTAAGCCACTGAGTGTTGGGATTGGTTGCTAATGACATTATATAGTAGAGATAGCAGGTAAAACTGGGGTGAATAGTATAAAATGAAGTAGGAGTCAGATGATGTGGATTTTGATTTGATTCTAAGCAACTGGAAGTTCTTTACTGTTCAGACTGAACCAAATGTTCACTTTAATCAAAAGAAAATAAATCTATTTTAACAAGATAGAAGAGATCTGAATATTTGTTATTTCTCTAGAATTAGCCCAAGTTTTTTGTTTTTTAGCTTCTGGGTAAAATAATTTGAACTAAAATGTATTTCTCTGGTAATTAAATCATAGAAGACTCACAAAGTGCCACTTGTGAAAATGATTTTCATAAATACAAAAGTTAGCTCTAAGTATTCTGTTCAACCTTTTTGTGTGATTTTTTTTTTTTTTTTTTTTTTTTTTTTTTTGAGGTTAGGTTTTACTATGTTCCCCAGGGAACCCTGGACTCAAGTGATCCCCAGCCTCAGTCTCCCAGGTTGCTGGGATTATTGGCGTGCACCATCATGCCCAGTTATTTTTTGAAACTAGGTCTCTCGCTATGTTGCCCTGAGCAGGTCTTGAACCCTCAGACTCAAGCCATTCCCTGTCTTAGCCTCACGTCCTAGGCTTGGGTTTAAAGCTGCACGTCACCGTGGCTGGCTTTTGTGTGAATTTTTAAAATAGATCATTTACAGTAATGCTAAAGGTGCATAGCTTCATTAGAAGTCGTATCCAACATACTATATTAGTGTGGTACACTTGTTGAATCAATATTTTGAATCATTAAAGTCCATAACGTTTTTCAGATTTCTTAAAATTTTACTTAATGATCCAGAATTCTGCCCTAGAACTCTGTCCCAGCAAATCTGCTCTTTACAGTTTTGAGGCATATTTATATAATGTCCTCAATTTGAAATTATCTCATGTATTTCTTATGATAGTCTGGAAGTCATACATTTATTGTCTGTTTTTAGGAAGGGAATAGTGCCATTTTATATATTAAAATATATGACCAGTCACCTTTGAGGTTACTCTTGGTCCTGGCGGTAAGATGCTATTTGTGTATTTTGGTTTGTAATCTAGTGCTTTTTTCTTTTTCATTGTTTTAGTTTTGACCCTTGAAATCTCTTGGCTCCTTTATCCCTGTGATTTACTTCCTAATTGTGATTTCTTTTGAGAACTCCAGCAATATCACCTTGTATAATTCCTCACCTGGTCCTCAGACTCAAGTCTTTCCAAGGAATCTTTTCTTTATTTCTTTATTGAAAAATTGCTATGGTATTAGAAACCAAGATCTGGGCACCAGGCATGTTCACTGCTCCCATCCCTTCTCAACTGACAGAACAAGGACATATTCATGTGTGTACTACACTGTATATACACATAACTAAATGTTTCTATAACCACTTGTAATTAGAGTAAACTAGACATGGGTTCATACTGAATTTTCCAACCTCTTAATCCATAGACATGTAAAGTGTTCTAGACTTCCCTTTGTTACAACCACTAAATCAGTGAGAACCTGCTCCCACCATCTACCACCCATTTCCTTAATTGTTTAATTCTGGTAGATATGCACAGCAGTTGCAGAATTGTTAATCTGTGGGGGGGAACTATCAGCTATGTTAGCACACAGACGGAGGGGCACCCAGGGACTCCCAGACTTGCACACTCCAAAGGGATCTGGCCAAAGGCAAAGGAGACTTTCGAGAAACTTTAATAGGATTACTTTTAGTGAAAAGAGTGAGAAGAGAGGGTAATAGATTCCCAATGAAACACCAAAGTTACCCATCCCCTGATGGGTAAATACCTCACCAAATAGGATTGACTTGAAGTGGGCCCTCTGAGGCCCAAAATCTTGCCACAAGGCTAAGTCACCTTTTGGTGGAGAACCAGAGGAAAGGGAATGAAAAGGGCCAGGCATGTATGAAGAAAAGGAAAATTACACATTACAAATCAGGAATGGCTGCCATAATTAGCCTCATCCCGTGTCACCCACAAATTGCTTTCAGATTTTCCTATATGTCTCTCCTCCACATATCTCCTACAAGTCTTCCAAGTCCCCGGTGCAAGTCCAAAGCTGAGAAACAACACTTCTCCACATATCTCCTGAGTTCAACCACCTTCCAAATGTTATATCATCTCCCCTGGTCACTCATCTCTACCAATTATTGAGGATGGGAACCATGGTATCTCCCCTAACAACCAGAGTACTATAGTTATGTACAATGCTTTTGTCTTTATTCTTACAAACTCTACTTTCCAATTCTAGTGTTGCGTAGGTCATGTTAAGAAAATAGTTCTTAAGGCCAGGCAC